>JABUQX010065124.1:47500-65000 GCA_015478945.1 Trachelipus rathkii
TGGAGTCTGAGAAGAGGAAAAAAGTCTCACAGTCTAACAGAACTCCCAGTTTCTTTGAAGCCGCCCTACAACCGTTGGTGATGTGAGGTTTCCAAGAACAGTTTTTGTTTATGTTAAGGCCAATAAGGCTTCGTCTGAAACCATTAAAACTAGAGAACAGTCGAAAGAAATTGGAAAGCTTGAGGAAGTCTTTAGAGGGAGATTTGGTTAGAAGTTGAAAGTTTTAAAGAATTGAATTTCACAAGGTTAGACGACCCCACGACGGAAATTCTATCCAAATCAGCGAGAATTGAATCGGAAAGTTTAAAACGAGCTGAAGTTCTAGAGTAAAAAAGGAGCAGAATTGAAATGAGTTGGAAGAGTGAAGGTCGAGTCATCCCGCTAAGGAGTGGCTAGAAGGTTAAGATGTGCAAGGTGAAGAAGATCAATTGAAGAAAGTAAGAAAAAGTAGGAGATAAGCCGAACGAACCCTGAGGAAACCATATTGACAGAAAAAGAAGAAGCGATTTGAAAGAAAGCTACAATATTGACGACATGAAAGAAACTAGACATAGTAAGCAAAGAGAAGTGAGGAAACCCAAAGGAGGGGAGCTGGGATACGCAGTGACGCGTGTCATACCCGGTCAAATGCTCTGGATATGTCAAGCACCACCCGCAAGTCTCCCGTCAGTTCCTAAGAGCGGAAAAACCATAAATCGGGTTAATAGGAATAAATATGCCAGTAGAGACCTTGAACGCCGCAGCGCATTGGTGATCGAAAGAGAGAATGAGATTCCAGATGGCCAGAAGTGATAGTTAAGAATTATTTCAAAGATCTTAGATAGAATACAAGTGAGAGCTATCTAAGACGATAGTTAGAAAGGATCAGAGCGGCTCCATTTTTTTCGGAAAGTTTGGACATGTGCGTGCTCCAACACGCGGGAAAGTGCTAGTATTGAGACTTAGAAGATATAGTTGAACGAGGGGCGGGTCAGCACGTAAGAACATTCCCTCAAGACACGTGAGGAATGCCATCCGGGTTTACACCCGCCTTCCTAAAGTTCATAGATCTCAGGAGCCCGTGTACCCGGTCAAATGTAATCACAGGTAAAGACATAGGTTACCTGAGAGGAGAAGGAGAAGGAGAAGGAGAAGGAGGAGGAATGACAGAATCGTCCAAGGGTTGAGTTAGAGGAATAGGAGGCCGAAGAGATTGGCCTTTTCAGTTGGAGAGTTAGCAACAAAGCCATCAGATCGAATAAGAGGGGCAAAAGATGATTTACAGAAATTGTTAGAGATGTTTTTGGCAAGAGGCCAGAAAGATTTGTTAGTAGGAGATCCAAGGAGGTTAGCGCACTTTCGTTTGATGAAAGCCCGCTTTGCTAGTCGAAGAGTATCCATGCAACGATTTCTAGCTGAGTGAAAATTTAGCGAGAGTGATAGGAAGAAAGAGAATTTTTCCACTCCCAGATTACGCGCTGTCTCTACCTGAAATGGCAGAGAACAACACTGATCAGAACCAACCATTGATTATGAGGAGAGAAAGATTTAGTCGAAGAAGCAATGAACACTGCTCATCCCGTCAACGATGACAGCTCACCTTAGTGGAGAAGCCCGAAGCTCATCACGAGTCCAAGCAGTCATTCCATTATAGTTAGCGTAGAAATCGACGCAAGGCCCCCCAATCAGCCCGATCCAAGATTGCCAGAAAAAAAACGCATAGGGCAGGTTGGCTGGTGGAGAGAAAGTATTGAAATTAAGAGTATAAGGTTGTGGTCAGATTTACCAAAATAGGAGCGAAAATGGTGTATTTATTAAGAGAAGGACTAGTGGTGAAAACATAGGTCAAGTGTTCAAGGATTGGTTGGATTAAAGAGTAATTGTAGAATAGAAAACAGTGTGTACAAACTAAATGGCAATAAAGGTCATCATGGAAATAAGTGAAGAGTGGTGTCCCACAGGGTTCAGAGCTGGGTTACTATTGTTCTCATATATATAAGGTGATTTAGACCATGGACTTTAACATGCCAAGGTTTCTAAGTTTGACAGATGATACCATAAAGTGCCAACCTCAGTTAGAAAAGTGAAGGATGTATAAAAAGATTCAAAATGATCTTGATAACTTCTTGGGTGGGCAGATAAGTTGGCAAATGAATTTTTAGTGTTCTTTATAGTTATTTCTTCGACCTAGGTCTTCTCAAATAAAAGTTTTTAACTGCGATATGAATGGGGATTAGCTTGAAACCTGTGGACCAAGAAAAAGGATATAGGTGTAATATAAGCAGTAATTTGAAAGTAGCTAATCAGTGGTTGGAAGCAAGGAATAAAGCTAATAAGATGCCTGGGCATAATAAAATCGCAATGTTGTTTACAAGAGCAAAGAAGTAATAAGTAAACTGTATATATAGCTATGTTAGGCCAATAATGGAGTATTGTGCACAAGTTTGGGCCCCTATTTAAAGAAAGACTTAGATATGCTGAGAGAGTGCAAAGTAGAGCAACAAGGATGATTTTCTGGGTTTGATGGTAAGAGCTATGAAGAAGGCTGAAGGAGTTAGGAATGTTTTCAGTAGAAAGTCGATTTTCAGAGGAGACATGATAAATCTACAAAATTTTACATCTACTTGATAATACGTGAGACAATATTCTTCATAGTAGAAGCACGGAGGAGACCAACGGGGCATAAACAAGCAAAGATTAAGAAGAAAGCATGCCATCTTTGTTATAGAAAGCATTCTTCAGCAAAAAAGCAGCTGTTAAATTTTTGGAATGGGTTTGCCACAGGAGGTTATAATATATAATATATATATTATAATATAATATATATATATATATTAATATATATATATATTATATATTATATATATATATATATATTAATTATAATAATACTTATATATATATTTAATATTATATATATATATAGTATATAATATATATATGTCGGAATAGGGAACCGGGAACTGTAGCGAGACTGCTGAAAATGCCACGCCTCGCCACTGATATATATATATACTTATATAATATATAAATATATATATATATATATTATATATATTTATATTATATATAATATAATACTATATTATATATATATATAATATTATACTATTAGTATATATATATATTTATATATAAGTATGTAATATATATATATATATATATATATATATATATATATATATCATATATATAATATATATATATATATATATTATATATTATATATATTATATATATATATATATATATATATATATTAGTATTTTTAGAGCACCTGAAAAATTCCTATCAATCAAAGGGTTAGAATTTCAAAATGAAAGGGAAATTTTAACGGAATGTTTCAGGATAAAAATTAAAAGCACTGCTGCAGGGAGTCCATGAAGTAATGGACGATGTGAAAAAATGGTAGGACTAATAAAAGACGGAATTACAAAACTTACGAAAGACACAAACGCCGGTGAGTTACAATGTATTGGACAACCTCAACTAAAACGGTCTAATGATGAAAGGTGGACACTCACCTAATTAATTTGTTTTCGGAAAAAAACACTAAGCTCACAAATATAATGAGTGAATGTAGTATAACCAAGTTGAATACAGAGGATTTAGAAAGTAAAATCATATTAGACAATCTAGCCGCTATAAGAAGAGCTAGAGAGATACATATAAACATAGAATCAGATAGTAGGATAAAAAGAGCATTGATGAGAAATGTTGGGGAACACAAAATAGAAGAATCAATAATGGGAGACAAAGTTTATTATAAAGAGAAAATGAGAAAAGATGGAGAGGACAGGGCCTGCAAAAATAATAGGAACTGATAGAAAAACTGCTATTGTCAAACATGGAGTTACTTTAAGGGAATTAACAAAAAGTTCATATAAGAATTGCAAAAAAATGAAAATAAACAAGAAAATTCTGAACTAGAGAACACAAAAGATAAAGAAGAAAAGTAAGAATAAAAAGAAAATGAGGAGGAAGATTATGAAGAAAGCATTATTCAGAGATTCACAAAGGTACAGAAGATCAGGAAAAAGATGAAGAAGATGAGGAGGAAGAAGATGAAGAAGATAAAGAAGAAGAAGCACCTAGAAGAGGTGAGACAGAAGATAAAACAGGATAAAGAAGCTCTAGATAGAAAGACAAGAGAAGATCCCAAATGTTCAAATAGGTGAAAGATGGAAAATGGTGAATAAGGAAAATAATGAAAAAATTCAGGTAAATATTCTGAGTAGAGAAGAGTATAAAATCAAGAGATGTTATAATATTTTAAACCATGGCAATGGAGGGGTCAATTAGATTGATTTAAGAGAACACAAAGAATTTAGCAAAATACCGGAAGTAGAAACTCTTTTAATTAACTATGAATGAGAAAAGGTACCAGAGGCCAAAATAAGAGAACTAGATAGTTGGAAAAATAATGATGTATATGAAGAAGCAAAAAAAGGAGGGACAAAAGCCGATTTCTACTAGTTGGGTAGTAACAGAAAAACTGAAGGAGAACAAGAGTATATGTAAAGCACATTAAGTAGCTAGAGGTTTCGAAGAACATACAGGAGAAAACATGAATAAAGCAACTACTTATTCAGCAGAAGTGTTAAAAATAACATTAGCGAGAATTACCTATAAATAATGGGAATGAAAAACTATTGATGTAAAAATGGCATATTTACAAGAAAAATAAATAAAAAGCAAAGTGTATTTAAAGCCTCCAAGAGAAGCAAAATGTGAAGGAGTTTGGAAATTGAAAAGATGCTGTTAGGGCCTGGTATGATAGTATGGCGGAAATATTACAAGATTTAGGTGGTGAAAAATGTAGGCTAGAACCTATCTTCTATTGGAGAAAAGGTGGAAAGTTGATAGGAAATAATGTGTTCACATGTGGATGATTTCTGTTATGGAGGTGATAAAGGATTTAATGTAGTAATGAGGAAATTAAAGGAGAGAATATAGCATAATTTCTTGCGCCACCCATCCGAGACAAATGTCCAAACCAATATAAATAATATATATATATATATATATATATATATATATATATATATATATATATATATATATATATATATAAACTATAATAATATGTGTTATAATAATTATGTCTATAATTTATATATATATATATATATATATATATATATATATATATATATATATATATATATATATATATTATATATATATATATATATATATATATATATTTTTTATATATATATATATATATTATATATATATGCTACGGGAAGTAACGCTTAAGATCAATGCGTTACTTCCCTGGGAAATATTGGCCAAGATCATATTTTAAAGAAAGCTAACAAATATTCAAAACAAAACAGCACACACCTTTTTCGTAGTGAAAACGTCTTAGGTGTATCTCTGACAAGATGTATTTTGTCGTCTTCTGGGGAAGAAAGGTGTTCGTTCTATTAGAGCAATTCTTCTTTCACTAACAATGGGTTAAAGATTTAGACCTCACTTTTCCTATCCACCAGTAGTTGTTTTTTCTTTGGATTGTGTCGGTGTTTGTTTTGCTAGTTCTTTTACACACTTAATTATATTTAATAAATTAAGAAATTACTATGTTTTAAGTTTTAAAAAAAAATTTATAGGGAAAAATGAAAGTGTGCTTCTGTTATGGTTTATTGAATTTAATATAGCCGGATATGCTTTAATTCAAAAGGAAGCACTACGAGAGTGAGTGCTACAAATTAATATTTTATTTAAATATTCGACGTATAAGGAGTCAAAACAAAATCGTTCACGCAAGACTGGTTCGACTAAATAATGAAAAGAAAAAAACCAAATACCGAGAGAATAAAAGTAAGTATTATTTAAATAGTAGTACTCAATATATAAACTTCGTCTTAAAAAAATTAATTAATCTGTTTCTATCTTCTCTGTTTCAGAGGGAACAAATTCTCAATAGATTTAGCTTCCAGGTGTTAACGAAGATTTCATATACAGACTTCAGATGAGTGAGATGTCCTGATATGACATCTCACTTCAGATGAGTGAGATGTCATATCAGGAATTCCAAGATAGTTCGTAAATGAGTTTTATCTGTAGTTTTTTCAAGTCTTTTCTAGTATACTTCTGTATTAGTGTAAATCAGGAAATAATGTTACTCTCAACCACTTCTTCCTCTAGACTCTCTTCTGTACTTTGATAAGGATCTCAATCATGTGCGTACGTCAACCACTTCAATGTATTCCGAACCAGAGAATTTAGAACAGATCGTATGTAAGATGACTTGAATTGTGATTTGAAACCAGAATCAAGGAATAGAACCCTAATCAAAAATATACTTTTAAGATTCTTATCTTTATAAAACAAATAATTTTAATGAACTAAAAGGAATGAAAACTAACCCTTTAGCTAAAGTTAACTTCCACGAGTGGCTTCTACTCTTACTTCAATATGTGTTTTCATGCACAGATATATCTCACTGATCCCTCCAAAAGACAGACATAAAGGTCTGTAAATAACGATTACGATTATTAATTAACTCTTAAATTTTCTTAATTTGAAATGAACGAATTTATAAATATATTATTGTCATTTATTGGACCGGTTAGAGAATTTTTTAAGTTAATAAAGAAGTTGGTGACCCACCTGAGAATGATGGTTGGATAGTATGAACGATCCAATGATTAACATCAATAGTTCCTAATTTCCCAACTTCTATTTCTTTTTCTCTAGTGCCACGATTACTATTGAACTCAATTCCAAATATTAATATTATCTTTACTAAAAAACTTTTAAAGAATCAAGACAAACAAAGAATTTTAATAACACGAATTACTTTCTCTGAAACATAACCAGAATTAGTGGCAAGCCTATTTCCTACGGTTTATAATAAATGAAAACATAAATACAGAAACTTGACGGGTATAGTTACTTTTGTTGTAGGTAAGGGTTCAAGTGAGAGACGATGATCCCCTTTCCTTTACATCCCCTCCCTGATAAGCTTGACCCCCCCCTCTATAAAACATCCATTTGAATATAAATTACAAATGATGGACGGTTGTTCAACCAGGAAGAAATTAAACAAAAGGAGATAAGTGAACTAATATTGCGATTTTAAGTAAATAAGAAACAAAAATAAATTTTTTTTTTCAAGTACAATATTAACATAAATTTTTCATTATTAATTTCATTTCATATATTATTTTATACGCATTCTGTGATGTCATTAAGGACATTTCAAAAAAATTGATATATGAAAAATTTATACCTAATTTAGTTAAGTATTTACAAACTGGGAATTTCCCTTAATAATTTTATTTTTAGATAAAGCTATATCACAAATGTTATTTTATTTAGTACGTCGGGAATCGCCTTAATCCCTACTTAATTCATCCTCGTCATAAATTATCTTAATCCAATGCTGTATGGCTAAGTTACGTCGGTCAGTGGACAATTTATTCCACTGCAGAGTTTGCATAGCTGTACGTATAGCCCGCCGTTGAACTATATCCATGCTTGGATCTAGGGTGGAAACTGATTCAGACTGAGGGGCAGGAGTAACGTACGAGGCAGCATTATATGCGGCGTCGCTTTGTGACGCAACAGGGGCGGACGTATCATTCCCATAAGGTAGCCATGAGGGGTTACCTGATGGTGGCATACTACAACGCGAGGGTGTAGGCATTGCCTGCGATGACAGCACACAAGGGGCTGATTGTCTACGGTCATTATTGTACATTGGATTATATTGATTACTTCCTGAATAGGAGGAATAATCATACGATCTGGTATCCACTTCCAGGGCTTTAGTGAATTCTGGAATATATGTAGATGTGGAAGACTGAGAATAATCATAAGATTGATTTTGATATCTATCTCGAGTAAAATTCTTATTTGTTTTATTATGTCTCCTCGTATCCATATTACGTGAATAGGGTAATATCGGTCGAGGCGCATGAATTTTTTGTCGTGGAGGAACAAAATACTGTCGATACCTTCCAATTAAAGCCTCTAAAAACTGTTTATTTGGGTGAAGCCCATCAGGAAGTAAAGGTGATTTTAAAGTGTCTTGTAATCTTCTAAAATATTTATTATGGGGAGTAATATTATTGTCAACACTATCCTGAATTAGTCCATGATGGAAATTCATTATTTCAACCCCCCTGATTATAGTTTTCTTTGGCCATGTATAATGGTTTGACACCAAGGCCTCAAACTGATCAAAACTACGAATAGAGTGCTCCTGCAATTTTTTTGGATTAAGCTCAGGGTCATTAATACAAAAGTCCGCAAAGGAATCTCCCCACTGTTTTATAATCCTATTTTTATTAAAGGTATAAAGGTCCACAATTGGCGGAATCATTAGAATTACTTTAGTTTGGGGGTTAACTTTTTCTACAACATCATGTATTTGTGACATCAACGAGGGAATGTCTTCTATGTCCAAGTCAGGGTTAGGTATAATTACAGTTACCTTTTTACCATCATTATTAGTAAGTTCTTTTTTCTTCCATGCCATGGTCGTCAAGGCCCATAGCAAAATACAATTTACATTTGAGGTCATAAGGGCCTTTACCCTGGTCACACATTCTGTTAAGACACGGCCAGAGCTGTATTCTATTCTAGTGTTGATATTATATTTGCGAGCTAAGTATCTCTTTTCATTTCTAAATAAACTAATCTCCGAAGAGCCAAGTGTTAACAAGAGAGATGACATAGTTAGATGCTGTACCTGAGGATATATATATATATATATATATATATATATATATATATATATATATATATATATATAGTATATATATATACTATATATATATATAATGTATATATATATATATATATCTTAATATATATATATATATATACTCTATATATATATAGAGAGAGAGAGATTTTTTTTTTTTTTTGAGAGAGAGAGAGAGAGAGAGAGAGAGAGAGAGAGAGAAGAGAGAGAGAGTTTGAGAGAAGAGAGAGAGAGAGAAGAATTTGAGAGAGAGAGAGAGAGAGAGAGAGAGAGAGAGAGAGAGAAGGAGAGAGAGAGAGAGAGAGAGAGAGAGAGAGAGAGAGAGAAGAGAGAGAGAGAGAGAGAGAGAGAGAGAGAGAGAGAGAGAAGAGAGAGAGAGAGAGAGAGAGAGAGAGAGAGAGAGAGAGAGAGAGAGAGAGAGAGAGAGAGAGAGAGAGTTCCGAAGGAAAGCAAAGATCGCGTCATTGTTGAAATGAAGGGATTCAGAAAATATAAATGAGGCGGGATTGGAAATTTATGGTGTGTAACATGGGGAAAAACCGATAAAAACATATCACTATATATAATATAATAAAAATAATAATAATTTCCTTGATTAATAATAATGATTTATTTAATATTAAATCAATCATATATATATTTCAATAATATTATCTTGATTTTAATATATATTAAGTATCTTCAAAACATTGATTTTAAAAAATATTTTTATGTACGAGAACATGAAGACCGCCATAAAATTCAGTACTTAGTTTTAGAGTTCTGAAATTATGATGCAGAAACAATCTTTATCCAGTTTCTGGTGTAATGTTTCCTCATTTAATCGGCAGAAATTGACGATGATGATTGAGAAAATATGCCGATGACGACTAATCGTCCCATATAATATATATATATATATATATATATATATATATATATATATATATATATATATATATATATATATATACTATATATATACTATACTATAACTATATATATATATATATATATATAATCTATTATCTACCTTCTCTCTCAGACTCCTCTAAAATTCTGAAACCGAAAGAAATGGCGAAGAATATGACACTAGTCAAAAGAAAGCCCAGCCTTACCGCCCCCTTTATACCTACTAGTGAGAACCCGTCGCAGTCAGAAAATCCACCCTAGAGCTTCATGAGGCCGCGACAGACCCTCACTATGGATCTCACGTCAATGTGGGGTTCATGCCCAGCTTGTTCGAATACAAAGCCATACCTACATTCAAAAACCCGCCGCCATTCACTTCTATTATACCTTTCTTCTCGCCTCTGCCAAACTCACATTTCTCTCCTTCAGGCATTCCTTTACTGTCTCAATCCACTTTTTCTTCGGACTCCCAGCCGGTTGATTCCCAACACACACACCACTATATATCCGCTTAACCGACAGACTATCATCCATTCTTTCCACATGACTAAACCATCTCAACGTACTTTCATTTATTCTCTCATTTATCCCTTTCTTAACACCACACAACTCTCTAATACATTCATTCCTCATTTTATCAATTCTTCTCACACATAACACGCACCTAAGATTGTCCATCTGAACACATTGTACTTTAGATCTATACCTATTATAACAGACCATAGTCTCACCACTGTACATTAACACAGGTAACAACATACCCTCATGTAAGGCCCTAGCACACTCAAGGCTTAGTCCTTTTACATTCACCAACGATTTAATTGTACCAGCCACAGCCATTCACAACTTTCTTACTACACTCTGCATCATCCATTCCATTTTCATCCAACATATATCCTAAATATTTAAACTCAGACACTTGTTCCAGCTGCTCACCACCCAACATAACCACACCAAGGACTGTCCTCACTCACAATCTTACTCTTATCTACGTTTACTTACACACCCTGCCAAATCTATCTACCAATCCACTCAAACTCTCTTCAGATTCACCGCACAAAACCAAATCATCCGCATATAATAGGTAAGACACCCTCCACACTCTCTTCCATTTTCCATCATTCTAACACCATCTCCTGCCACCTCCACCTCTAATTCTTTCATATGGAGAGCAAAGTACCTTGGTTAGGAAATAACCACACTATTATTACTTTACTCTCCTTAAAGAACTGAGTTTTGATTATAATAAGAAAAAGAAAAAAAATATGAGAAAAAGAAGATATAATTACCTGAGATTGAGTGTTTCTAGGACACCTTTCCGAAGATTAAGATGAAGGTGTCGATACCACCGCGGAGAGAATTAGACGGTCTCCTGACTGTAAGGTACGTAATGGGACCTTGCGGCTGCTCACTCGTTACGGGTAGGTGGAATGTGAAGTCACGTTTTAAAAAAGATGGTAAAATAGGAGAAAGAAAAAGAAAGTAAGTAGATAGCTTTATTTATAATAGAATTATAGAATAGTATGATAGTATAAAATAAACAGAAAGATACCGGTACTTTTCGGTATCCGATTTATATTTTAATATTTTTATTTACACAAAACAAAAGTTATATTTAAGGTTAAGATTATGGTTATTCCACAAAGAAACTCCTAATCTAACCTAATAACCACAATGATATGTTTTATAATAACAACGGATTGAATTCTCTGATTCGAGTGCAATAATTTTTAAATACTTTTATTGGATGTTTTAATAACATTTGATACAGAAAATATAACTTAACTAATAGATGGGTGCTCTTCCCATAATTTCAATAGATTTATTTAGGTTCCTATGTTGTAATTTAATTTTATACAATTATAAGGGACAACGAATTAAGATGACTTCCAAGATTTAGAAGTTAAGGCCAATCCAAGTTTATAAGTTAAAAAAAAAAAAAGACAGAAAAAAAATAAAGGCCCTATCAAAAAAAAAAGCAGCCTTTTTTAATTGACGTGCTTTATCCCCTATTAAGAGGGCAACACGGGGGGGACCACAGGAAATCAAACTTTAAGGCCGGCTATCCCAAACCAGCGCCACAAACATGTTCCCAGTCGTTTTAATTCTTGCCCCCAGGTAGATAAAACTCCAACTGCTACGCGGAGGATTTGAACCAGCGTCCTCTCGCATGAGAGTCGGAGACTCAGCCTCTGCGCCACGAGGCGTTAAAAGACAGAGGAAAAAATAAAGGCCCAATCAAAAATAATAAAAATTAGGGTGGCAATTAATTAATTATTTAAGTATTTATTTGATTTAATTAATATTTCAAATTTGAATTACAGATTTAAAGAAAATGTCTTACGTCCCGTCTGAAAGAGGCCTTTATCGTAAATGCTGAGAAAGATTTTTTAAGAAGACCGTACGTCATGTGAGGTAAGTACTATAATAATAAATTGATTGTTATAAATATATTC
Organism: Trachelipus rathkii; assembly: GCA_015478945.1. Taxonomy (NCBI): domain Eukaryota; kingdom Metazoa; phylum Arthropoda; class Malacostraca; order Isopoda; family Trachelipodidae; genus Trachelipus; species Trachelipus rathkii. The sequence continues at coordinate 59,546 of JABUQX010065124.1, forward strand.
TCTATATTTCTAACTTATATATTCTCTAATTTAATTTCTTAAATATCTATTTTACTAGGTTATTGTATAAAAAGGAGTTAATTAATCTGCAATGAGTTTAATCTCCAATTACAAGTGGTCTTGTCAAAGATTCGGATCAACTTTATCCCAGATAATAAATGAGCACTAAACTTTGTATATTTGTATTCAGCTCTTATTTTTAATCATAAGTTTTTTAATGTACAAAATAACAAATTATATTATCATGGATTTTTAACTAAAAAGAGAAAGAAGATTAATGACCTCCGCAAAAAGCGCAAGGTTGGAACAAAAGCATATAATAAGATAAGTAATAAATATAATATATATAATATATATAGCTGACCTTAACATTACCATTATAAATTTGTTCCTTATTTGTTTTATAAGTTATTTTTATTCATATGAAATAACTTTTCATAATAACAAATAAGAATCTCTTACCAACATAAATCTAAATTACCAGACTTAAATCTAAAAAAAAAAAAAAAAACATTACATGATCTCCAGAAGTCACTCCTATATTCTCCCCCACTAAGTTTAAAACTCCACCTTTATTTTATGTGTCATTAACATTAATGGCGGAGGATTAAAATAGTGAACCGAGGCAGATACAGGTTACAAATATGGAGACTTTAATTCAACTTAAACAAATAAATGACTTTTGTTAATAATGAAAATCTATCCATCTACAAATATTATTATATACAGACAGTGAATTCCTGAGGAATATTTATTTTTCATTATGGTATTAACCTAGCCGTGTCCGGGTTGGGTAATTTTTGACCCAACCAAATATATTTATGCAAATTTTCAAACTTTTTTTTTTTTATAATTTTTTAATTAAGTTTAGGTAAGGATGATAGGTCCCTGAAGGCAACTATTTCTTCATCAAGTACTTTTATCCAGTGTTGTTCTAACAACTTTCGTTGTTCCTCATTTAATTCTCCCCAACGTATGTTTTCCAAAGTCCACCGTATCCTAGTCCTTAAGGTAGAGAGTACATCAGGGTCAATGACAGATTCCACAGAGGAACTCTGAGAAAAAGAGGTATTAAGAGGCGAGTACTGAGGAACTGAAGGATTTGAAGAAGCAGTATTTGAACGAGAAGGATTTGAATAAGAAAGATGTGACATAGGATACTGTGGGTTCTGTGGTATAGGATAGTTCATGTTAGAATTTGAATAAGGAATTTGTGTAGCTGGGACAAAAGGATCACTTTTCTCTTGCCCAGTATTTTTACATTGGTTATATGCATAATCAGTACGACAGTAATAGCTAGCATTAGAAGGTGTTTGAGTCATATTGTAGCTATTTGGTTGTGAATATGACGTCGAAGGTTGCACATACTTTTGTAGTATTTCATTCCTGGATGGAGCCGGCGGTATTGGCAACAAGGGTCGAGATTCTCTTTCAGTACTCGCTCTAGGAGGAATTTGTCTTGGAGTATAAGGAGAAGGTCTATTCTGTACTGGCTGGATATATATATATATATATATATATATATATATATATATATATATATATATATATATATATAACTATATATATATATATATACTTATATATATATATATATATATATATATATATATATATATATATATATATATGCTATCATCGTCATTATCCACCTTTACGAAAGACTGGGTTGGGAAGGTCGTGACACTACACTGGAAACAGAAGTAGTGAAGAAAATGACATAAGTCCAAGGGAAAACCTTACCACCCCCTTATACAGTGAGAACTCGTCGCAGTCAGAGAAATCCACCCTAGAGCTGTGGGGCGCGACCAGACCCTTGCTAGAGCATCTCGTCAGTGTGGGGTTCATCCCTTGGCCCCAGGTGAGGCCACAACCATACTCCCGTACAAAACCCCGCCATTCACTCCTAATATGCACCTTTCTTTTTTGCCTCTGCCAAACTTAAACCTCTCACTCAGGCATTCCTTTCGCAGCCTCAATCCACTTTTCTTCGGTGCCCCAGCCGGTCGTACACACACACACCCCTATATATCCGCTAACCACCGACTATCATCCATCCACATGACTAAACCATCTCAACGTACTTTCATTTTATTTCTTTTTCTTCACACCACACAACTCTCTAATACATTCATTCCTCATTTTATCAATTCTTCTCACACCTAACACGCACCTAAGATTGTCCATCTGAGTACATTGTACTTTAGTGCTAATACCTCTATTCCAAACCATGAATGCTCACTACTGTACCGTGCTGAGTAACAACATGCCCTCATGTAAAACCTTAGCATAAATAATACTGTGGTCGGGAAGGAATCTGAATGCATAACCAAAGAAGCGACTAAATTGCCATTCTGCTTTTCATCTGTATCTTCGTAGTCCTTTTTATTTCATTCAGACATATATCCGTAATATACAAGTTGAAGACACTTGTGCAAGCTTACCATCCAACATAACCACACCAAGGACTGTCATCACTCACAACCATAACCTTACTCTTATCTACGTTTACTTTCAAACCCCTCCTTTTACACACACTGCCAAATCTCTCTACCAATCCACTCAAACTCTCTCCAGATTCACAGCATAAAACCAAATCATCCGCATGTAAAAGGTAGGACACCCTCCACTCTCTTCCATTTTCCATCATTCTAACACCATCTCCTGCCACCTCCACTTCTTTCATAACCCCATACATTTACAAATTGAATAACCAAGGAGACATAACAAATCCCTTCCTTACTTTTCAATAATATTAAACCAATCACTTTCGACATCATTTATTCTTACACACACTTCACTATCGTTATTCGTACTTTTGATTCCATTCAGAAGCCTAACACCAACACCATATATCACTAACACCTGCCAGAGAGCTTGACTGTTAATCCTATCATACGCCTGTTGCATATATATATATATATATATATATATATATACAACTTCTAATATATATATATATATATATATATATATATATATATATATATATATATATATATATATATATATATATATATATATATATATATATATATATATATATATATATATATATATATATATATATATATATATATATATATATATATATTAGTTTCAGGTAGGTAAGTGGGACGTTTTTCGATTAAGGGGTCCATGATAGCCTTTATCTTTATGGGGTTCCTTTCTATGTAAGTTTTTATTTACGTTTCTTTTTTCTTTTCTTTTGTAGGATTGTAACCATTTGTGTAGTTAATTTTGATAAACATTAATGATATTAAGTTGATATAATTGATTTAAACTCGCTGTATGGAGAATAATTAAATGTCATTTATTGAATGGGAATTATATATATAAATTTAATCCGAGACGAAGAAGAAGAAGAAGTGTTAGAGAATCATTCAAGTCCTTATCCTTATGACAAAAACTTTCATTATCTATTAACTTGTTCTTTAACCATTTTCCTATCTGTTTTCCTCCTGGAAGTTTCTGTCCTTCAAGTCATTTTGAAGATTCTTAAAGTTGGAAAGATCTACTTTCATTATAAGGTAAATTTCCTTTGGTTAAAAAATCTAGTGTCAATATTTGATTCAATTTTAACTACACAATTACATAATATTTAAAGTGTTGAATACGAGCTCAGATGATGAGAGTACCGAGAAAATCAAACAGAGTGAAAAATGTCCTGTATTTGATGGGAAGAAGGAGTGGTTTTTGGCGTGGTAAGGTGGAAGATTGGATATGGGGAAATAAGAATGTGGATAAATACCTGGGTTTAACTATTCGGAGTGCCCTATGTGGAGAACCATGGGAACTAGTAGGAGGATTGCCAAGAGAGGAAATAGCTAGTAGCGATGGAGTAGACAAGATAATGAGCGTTCTGGAGAAGAAATATAGCAGTGATAAGGAAAGAGAAAAGATGGATAGTATGAACGCTTTTTTCAGAATTGTAAGAAGAACTACAGAGAAGATACAGGACATTGTGAGTAGATTTGATGTAACATTGAGAAGGTGTATTGCAGCTGGAATGGCTGAACTAGGAAAGGAACATAAAGGAGGGTTGTTGTTGGGGAGGAGTAAATTGTCCAAAAATGAGGAAAAAATAATGTTGGGTGCTTTGGACGGAGATTTATCATATACAAGAGTGACAAGCCTGATAGTGGGAATTATGGGAAAGAGTTTTCATTACCGAAACAAGGAAGATATGGTATAGTGGAGAGAAGATTAAAAAAAATTGAAAGAAGGAACGCTTGTTACAATTGTAAGAAGGAGGGACATGTGCAAAGGTTCTGTCCGGAATATAGAAGAGATGATAAAGAATGTGTTGGGAAGAAAGGATATGTGGCGGAAAGCTGTTGGTCGAAAGATAAAGAATGCTACAAATGTATAAGGAAAAAGGACACTTGGCTAATGTGTGTAACGAAAGGAAACCAGTGACCAAAGAGGTGGTACTGTTAGGGGATAGAAGAAGAGTACAACTGGGATATAATCAGTGACATAGTCGATACCGATTGAAAGAACAGTGTAGTAGGAGAATTGTGACTAGGAGCAATTCTCTAGACTTTAAATAGGGAAGAATTAAAGAAGATAAGGGAATCTGAAAGGAGGGTAGAAGCAACTTATGTTTTTGGGGAAAGGGAATATATATAAGTGCAATAGGAAATTTTTAATTCCTATTGTCTTAGGAAATAATCATGCATTACTGGAAACATAAATAGTCGAGGGGAATATACCATGATTGATAGGGACTGTAGTTTTAGACAAATTAGGTGCTAGGATTGATTTTGAAAATAAAATTTAGAATGCAACCATTCTGTAATTAATGAAAAAATACCTATTAATATGGATAGTAAGGGTCATATAAGAATTAAATTAAGGGAAAATGAAAAGTGTATGGTTAACACTCAAAGAAAACAATTTTATACTTAATGGGGAAAATGGAATAATGCCTGCTTGCATTTACATTTACAGTTTGGCCATTGCGCCTTTGATAAACTGCAACAAATGATTTGTAAAGCATGGGATCATGATAAGGATTTCCAGAGGGTGAAGAAGGAAAGGTTACAAACGTTAAAGATCTGTAGTAATTGCGAAACATGTAAGAAATATAAGAAAAACCTGGAAAAGCCAATAGTGGGGTTGCCTATGGCTACAAATTTCAATGAAGTACTATCAATGGACATAGGTGAATTGGAAGGTGAAAAATTTCTGGTCATGGTAGATTGGGCAACCCATTACTGTCAAGTAAAATGGCTAAAAAACAAGAAATCATCTAATATAATGGAATGTGTAATAGAAAAATGGATTAGTTATTTTGGAGCCCCTCAGAAGATAATAACTGATGGAGGCAGGGAATTTCAAAATGAAGAAATAATCGAATTTACTGGAAAATGGGGCATAGAGATGTTATGTACTGCCAGAGAGAGTCCATGGAGCAACGGGAAAAGTGAAAAGACAGTTGGGATATTAAAGG
>JABUQX010065124.1:70000-77739 GCA_015478945.1 Trachelipus rathkii
AGTTTGAGCAACAGAAAGGTGTTGCAAATCAGGTAAAGCCGTTTCCATTGGAAATTGCGGAAACTGATCAAAGGCAGAAGAGGTGGAAGTCTGGGGAAATACCAGCCTCTCTCTCATACTAGGACGAGTAGATGAAGTCGAAGGTTGCTCCAATCTGATCGCAGCTTGTATTATCCGGTCGCGTTCCTCACTATAGGCAGAAGAACGGCTATCTCGACCACGATGTTCACCGGAGCCTAAGGAACTTCTAGAACTGTTCTTGGAGCTTTTTGAACTCCTTGACGAATGTGATCTTGAAGAAGATCTGTGAGAAGATCTGGGAAATGAGAATTCACTTATATATTTCTCCATAAAAGATTTTAAAAAGAGACGGTTAGGATGAACTCCATCCGGCAACAATGGTGAATTCAGAGTCAATTGTTCTTTTTTAAGGTATTTTCGGTGAGGAGGCATTTTTTCGTCCCGACTGTGCTTGTCTATGCCGTAATGGAAATTGAGAACATAATTACCTCGTAGACAATTCTTATTTGGCCAATCAAATTCTGGATATGCCAATCCTTCCATTCGTTTGTGAGCCTTGATGGCATGGTCTCTCATGTTTTCGGGAGACAGAATGGGGTCATTTTTGAAATGATCGTTGAAACCTGAACCCCAGTCTCTACGGAGACGTTTCTGGTTAAAAGCATAGAAATCCTGAATCGGCGGAATCATGAGATAGACTTTTATAGACGGATTCGCCTTCATTGCTATGTCGGTGATTTGGGTCATGATCGGAGGTACCCCGTCAATTGGAAAATCGGGTACTGGCTCAAACACTGATGAAATTTTATTCTCAGCATTGACTACCTCTCTCTTCTTCCATGCCATAGTGGTCAATGCCCAAATGAGCACAAAATCCACGGATGAATTAATCTTTGCTTCCACTCTAGTGGGACAGGCGGCGATATGACGGCCTGAACTGAAATCAGTTTGAACATCTATTCCATATCTTTGGTAAAGCATTCTTCTCTCATCTTTAAAGAGTGCCACCACACTGGCTCCAACGACAAGTAAAGTCGGCATGGTACTCAATGTCTTGAAATGTGACTTGCTCCAGAAATTTGAAGTAGACAGCAGCTGCAAAAATTAAATTACAATAAATTAATACAAAATTTAATATACACATTATCGTGCATGTATTTGTTTTATTTGCAAATTTGTTGAGTAATTGCTCTGTGATGGTTGAGGCAGAAATACAGATGTATCCATACCTATCCATATATATAAATATATATATGCCCAGGTATGTAAGCATGTGTATTTTATTTAAAATAAGGTGTGATGGAGAATTTCCCATAATATCAACCATTTCTGATAGAGTGTAAGAAAATATGTAGTCAGTGATGCTGCGAGTGGTAGCTGAAACTTACTAGTATAAGGTAGAATAAACTTTGAATGTATTTATTGTATTGTATTACAGTTGTCACTTGTCACCACCATTCACGGGCAGAGCCCTATTCAAGGAGGGGTGTTGTACACCTCAAACGTTCACCAACTAATGCAAATTACGCAGATGAGCAAGCAGGCGTTAAAGTGAGGGAGATTAATTTCAGCAGGAAACACAGATGGAAGAGAATTCCACAGAACAGAGGTGACATGAAAGAAGGAAGCATCGCAGCGAACTAGCCTGGAGTTACCAATATCAACATAAAACTTATGCGCAGATACAGTACCCCTTGTTACGAGGGCGTCGTAAAGGTGGTGGTACGCGAGTGATAAGTTCCCTCGAGCACCTGCCGCTGCGGTACCTATAGAAAGGAGATAAAGCACCAACATCGCGCCGCAAAGATAGAGGGTCAAGTGGAGTGGAAAATACAGAAGTTTATAAGCCTTTTAGATTTTCACTCGACCCTATCCAAAAGCCGGGTGAAACCAGAGCCCCCCAGATATGAGAGCAGCACTCCATACAAGGGCGGATGAAGCCTTGTATAACTGGAGTAACTGAGAAGAGGGAAAAAAAGTCTCGCAGTCTAAACAGAACTCCAAGTTTCTTTGAGGCCACCCTAGCAACCGTTGTGATGTGAGGTTTCCAATATATTTTTTTGTTTATGTTAAGGTCAAGGATGTTTATATAGTCAGCAGAAGAGACGAGAGAACCATCGAAAGAGGTAGGAAAATTAGAAGGGGCCTTAGAGAGGGAGGTTTGTAGAAGTTGGGTTTTTAAAGAATTGAATTTCACAAGGTTGAGACGACCCCACCAGGAAATTTTATCCAGATATGGAATAGAATGGAAAGATTAAGACGAGAGGCAATTCTAGAAGTAAAAGGGGGAGTAGAAATAAAATGAGTTGAAGAATGAAGGGGGGAATCATCGGCATATGGGTGGATAGAGTTAGATGTGCAGGTGAGAAGATCATTACTGAAAAGTAGGAATAAAGTAGATAAGACAGAACCCTGAGGAACACCACTATTGACAGAAGAAGAAGTCGCCACATCAACAACAGCCGATATTGAGCGATTTGAAAGAAAACTAGACATAAGTAAGCAAAGAAAAAGAGGAAACCCAAAGGAGGGCTTTTGGCCTGGTGTGGAACGCGTAGCTGGATTTTGCAAAGCGCCAAGTCTCCCATGTTCCTAAGGGCGGAAAACCATAAATCAGTGGGATAGGAAAGTATATCGCCAGTAAACCTCGAGCGCCGAAAGCCGTACTTGCGATCGGATAGAAGTGAATGAGATTCCAGATGATCTAAGAAATGAGAGTTGAGAAGGGTTTAGATAAAATACAAGTGAGAGCTATAGGGCGATAGTCAGAAGATCAGAGCAGCTTCCTTCTTTGCGGAAAAGGTTGGGCATGTGCGAGCACTGAGGAAAGTGTTAGTATTGAAACAGAATATAGTTGAACGAGGGCGGGATCAGCACGGAAGCATACTCCCTTAAAACTAGGGGAGTTCATAGATTTCAGGAGCCCATGCACCTGATCAAATGTAATCACAGGCAAAAGGCATAGGACACCTGAGAGGAGGAGGAAGAGGAATGCCAGAATGTTCAGGTTGAGTTGGAGGAAAATAGGAGGCCGAGGGGATTGACCTTTCAGTTGGAGATTAGCAACAGAGCCATCAAGTTAGAGATGTTTTGGCAAGAGGCTAGAAAGATTTGTCAGTAGGAGAACCATGGATATAATAACATATTTATATATATGTATATATATATATATATATATATATATATATATATATATATATATATATATATAACAACTATATATATATATATATATATATATATATATATATATATATATATATATATAGTATATATATATAATATATATATATATATATATATATATATATATATATATCTTTATATATATATAACTATATAACTATATGTATATATTATATATATATATATATATATATATATAAATATATATATATATATATATATATATATTCTTTCTTTAACTATATATATATATATATATATATTCCTAACATATATAATATTATATATATATATATATATATATATATATATATATATATATATATATATATATATATATATATATATATATCTTTATATATATATGCTTATAATATATATACTATATATATATATATATATATATATATATATTAGCGACTATGTCAGAGTTGGACGCATTAACAACAGCTATGAAAGAAAAAGAAAGAGAAGATCTAGGTAAAGACTAGATGAGATGAAGGCTGAATATGCATTGTTAAGGCCAGTTTATTATTAGAAGCAGCTGCAAAAATATATGAAAACCTACACCTACATAGAAAATTTTAAGATTTTTATCAGAATAAAAATTATAAATTAAAACAGATTATTAAACAAAAATTAAATTAATGCCATATGGTGTAGAGGAGGAACAACATTTTTAATTCAGTTCTTTTTAAAATTTATTAATTTAAACACCTTCAAATGAAGCTGTCATGAATCATTCAATCAATTCTTTTTGACAAATGAATAAACACTTTGGATTTAAAATAAGCTGTTCTAAGTGATTTCTGCAGGAGATATAATATCTGCAAGGCAGTTTGTCAATATGAAGATTATCTTCACATGGCTCTCGAGGCTGGGTTCATTCTACTCTTCCCATGAATGGGTTGGGATAGACCTAGCAAGCCACTACTCATCAATTGCTCAAGAAACTCATGTCCTGCCTCGGAAACCTTTGGCACCTTTTGATCAAAGGCTGCGTGATTTTGGACTACGAATTAAAAATACTAAAAGAAACCTGAGGGTTGCTACTTTAAATGTGTCTACACTAAGGGAAAAGGAGGAAGAGATAGTGCTCAAGATGATTAACCGTAATATAGATGTTCTAGGAGTTTGTGAAACCAGACTTTCGGGTGCGGGTGAGAAGGTGCTGTGGTGATTACCAAACTGCTTTTTCTACAGTGGAGGACAGAGATACAGAAACATGGTGTTGGGGATTCTGGCACCAGAACTAGCACAAAGAGTAAGTAGTATAGAGCAGGTAAATGAAAGGATCCTGGTGATCTCGATCAAAACAGATAGGATGGTAATGAGTTTTATTCATTTGTATCCCCCCCAACTAGAAAGACCGTTGAAAGAAAGAGAGAGTTTCTATCGAGAGCTACAAAATGTGAAGGAGAGAACGTCACATCAAGAAAATATTGTAGTATTGGGTGACTTAAACGGACATGTTGGACTGGACCGACGAGGGGTAGAGGGAGTGATACGGGCTTTTGGTATAGGAGGAAGGAACTCTGCAGGGGAGGGGGTTATAGATTTTTGTGTACAGAATGATATGAGCGTGATGAACACTTTTACAACCATAGAGATAGCCACAAATGGACGTGGTACAGATGGAATGGAGAGGGTAGAGGATACTAGGAGAAATCAATGATTGACTTAATGCTAACAAATAACAAAAGACTCTTTAAGGACGTGAAGAGTATGCCGTCGGTCTCAGGAGACTCGGATCAAAGTTTGGTTGTGGGAAAGATGAGAATAGATGGTGTTAAACCATATATATGCAAGGTTAGGAATAGATTCATGGTGTAAAAGTTGTGAGAACTGGAATGTAGAAAAATTTAGAGAAATGAATGTTGCATATAATGACATATTGGTGATGGATGCGGAGGTGGACGAGAGTTGGAGATCATTAAGGGACGCTCTGGTGGAGGTGCTGAGGATGTTATGAAAGTGAAGACAATTCACGGAAGAAAAAAAGAAACAAACGCCATTGTGGACTGAACAAGTTCAGACTGCGGTAAAGAGAAAAAGGAATTGTTTTAGAAGGTGGATAAAGACGAGATAAGTGGAGGAGAGGGAGGAATATGTGGAAGCGAGAAGAGAAGCTGAACAGGTAAAAAAAAGAGAAAAGGAGAACACGTGGGAAAGGATTGGAGGAGAACTGGAGGAGACCTTCAGGAGACTAGAAAGCTAGTCTACAGCATTGCAAAAAACTATAGAAAGAGCTCTACCCCAGCAACCTATGCAATAAGAAATGAAAATGGAACATTGTTAACAAGCCCGTCCGATATTAGCGGGAGGTGGAAGGAATATTTCGAACAGTTGTTGAATATCCCAAATAACATAATAAAAGAAAAGGAGCAATGGGAAGAACGACATGTGGCGTTGGAAGAAAAGGGAAGTGGCAGATTGTACCTGAGGAGGTGGAACAAGCGATGAGAAAGATGAAAACGGTAAGGCATCAGGCTAGGATATGCTGCCTGTAGAGATATTGAGAGGAGCTGGTGAAGTGGGTGTTTTGTGGATGACGGAAGTAATGAATAAGTGCTGGAACGAAGGAAAAACACCGGAGGATTGGAATAAATTCGTATTGTGTCCTATATACAAGAAAGGTGATAAAACCGACTGTAAAAATTACAGGGGAATTCTCCAGATGCCACATATTGCAAAGGTATACGAGAGAATATTATAGCGAAGATTGAGGGACACAGTCGAAAATAAACTGGATGAATGGCAGCATGGTTTTCGACCGGGAAGATCGACAATTGATTTGGTTTTTGCACTAATGTGTGAAAAGACATGAATTCAACCGGAAAGCATATTTGGCTTTTTTTAGAAAAGGCGTAAGACCGTGTTCCGAGAGATCTTGTGGAGGATCATGGGGAAAAGGAGAATGGGGTGGCTACTAAACTGATAAGAGCTATAAAGAACACGTATGTGGACAGCTGTTGCAAAGTGAAAACACAGATGGATGATAGTAGTTGGTTTGAAATAACAACAGGTGTAAAACAGAGTACTCCCCAATTTTGTTCTAACGTTTATGGACTATTGTGGCCAGGTGGCTAGGGAAAGGGTGGAGTGGACAGATCTTTGATTTACGCGGATGATCTGGTGATCTCAGAGTCAAGGAGGCTCTGCAGAGGTTTATATTGGCATGGGACGAGGAGCTAGTTTGAGAAGGGAATGAAAATCACTAGGGGAAAGACGGAGGTTATGATGGTGAATAGGATGAGGAGTTGAATATAAATTGGAAATGAAACAGACCGGAACCAGTTTGAATAATTTAAGGGTATGGTGGGTAAATGTTTTAGAGTTGATATAAATTGGAAGGATTATTGGGACACGTCAGTTGTACCCTTTTGCTCAAGGACCGAAATATACTGAGGAAAGTCAAAATAATAATATATACCAGCATTATAGGGCTTATATATTAACATGGACTGAAGCATGGACACTAAACACAAAAGCTAAAAGTAAAAGTACAGGCATGCCGTGAAAGTATTAAAGATTGTTGATATTGAGGGTGACCAGATTTGGATAGGAGGAGAATGATGACGTGAGGGCCAGGTAATTGGGAGTGGAAACAATGGAACTGGTGGAAAGGATAGGTGAGATCGTGGTTCGGACATGCGAGGAGGATGGAAGCAATAGGTGTGTGAAAAGGTATTATGAGTGGCAGCGGAGGAAAGGAGAGGAGTTGGGAGGCCGAGGATGAGGTGAGGATGGTGTTGAAAGGGAGGTGGAGTGGAAAGGAGGGGGATGACTATGGAGGTGGTGAGGAGGAAAGTTTACGATGATCGACGGCGATGGGAGAACTTCGTGCAATCTTGAGGAATACGCCTACAGGAGGATGGTGAGAAAGGAAATATATATATATATATATATATATATATATATATATATATATATATATATATATATAATATATATATATATATATATATATATATATATATATATATATCTTTCATATATATATATATATACCATTTCGTTATTTGTGCTTACGCTGTTAAGGAATAACTTACACAGTACGCACAAATTTCGTGTTGAAAAATCAGTGCAGATTTTCTTACAAGTACTTTTGTTCAACAGTTTAAAATCAGCTGTTGTGATAGAGCTATCAATTTGGAATAAGTAAGAAATAAAAACATAACCAAATAACAGCTATCTCATATGTTACACATTACAGACTGAAAGAATTTTCTATTAACAAAATATAGAAAAACTTTAATTTTGGTCGAGAAACACAAATTTAATAATAATTTTGCTCTTATATCATTTTTGAGAATATTTACATATTAAATAATAACATAGAACTTACATGTTAACTACCGAAAAGATATCGATTGAAGCTCTTTAATATCATAAAATAAGTACACAACTACCAAAAATGTAAATAAATTTTATGTGACATTAATTATTATAATTTGCCTATGTGTAATGTTTAACTTTTCATGTCATTATAATGAGTAACCTCACATTTTAATGTTTAATCTCTTGAATGA
>JABUQX010065125.1:7500-10000 GCA_015478945.1 Trachelipus rathkii
CAACCTCCAAGTCAAGGAGCGAGAAACGCAGAAAATGTTTGTTGCCGCAAATTAGCAATAATAAGACGAAAAAAATTTCACTCGTGCCAGGACTTGAACCATCGACAACAGCGTCGCCGTTAGACAATGTTCAGTAGGCTCTACCACTAGTCTGATCCGCCTCCCCAAAAAAAGAAGGCATCTCGGAAATTTTCAAATCTACTGATGATATCACTGCTTTGAAACTCGCTACTTATTTAAATCTACGGAAGGGTGGTTGGAACCCCTTCTGGGGCTACTCGGCATTCTTCAGGGGTGCTCATGGGTTACAGAAGCAACAGACCAAGTCAAGGATCGACGACATGCGCACAACATGCTTGTTACGACAAATTTGCAATAATAAGACGAAAAAAATTTCACTCGTGCCAGGACTCGAACCATCGACAACAGCGTCGCCGTTAGACAATGTTCAGGAGGCTCTGCCACTAGCCGATCCGCCTCCCCTAAAAGGAAGGCATCTCGGAAGTTTTCAAATCTCCTGCTTCGATATCACTGTTTTGAAACTCGATACTTATTTAAATCCACAGAAGGGTGGTTGGAACCCCTTCTGGGGCTATGGCATTCTTCAGGGGTGCTCATGGGTTACAGAAGCAACAGACCGTCAAGGATCACCGACATGCGCACAACATGCTTGTTACGACAAATTTGCAATAAATAATAAGACGAAAATTTTTTCACTTCGTGCCAGGACTCGAACCATCGACACAGCGTCGCCGTTAGACAATGTAACATAGGCTTCTAACCACTTAAATTCCGATCCGCCTCCCAAACAAGAATGCATCACGAAACAGTTTTTCAAGTCACCTACTTCGGACATCACTGCTTTGAAACTCTTACTTATTTAAATCAATAGAAGGTTGCTTGGAACCCTATATAAATTATATTTATATATATATTATTATTATATATTATATTATATATATATATATATAATATATATATATATATATTATATATATATATATATATATATTATATATAGTATATATATATATATATAATTATATATATATATAATATATATATAGTATTATATATATATTATGTATGTATAGGTATATATATATATACTTATATATATATATATTATATTATATATATATATATATATATAATTATATAATATATAATATATTATACTATATTTATATACATTAAGTATATATATATTATCATTATTAATATATATATATATATATATAGTCTTATTATATATATATATATATTATTGTATAATATGATATATATAATTATATTATATATGAGAATAAAGTTTTTTTTTGCCGTCTAAAAAACGAAAAATTTTCCAAATGTTTATTTGTGTTTTTCTAGCATTTCATTTTTTCCTTACATGAGATATAAAAAAATTCATTAAAAAAAAACGAACAGATTTTTTTTCTTCAAATTTGGTACCAAGCTCACATATAAACGTGTAAACAAACTGATGTTTATATTAAATGTTTTGGTAGAGCGTAAGGTGGTGTCAACCATGGTTGACTATTCTCTGTTCAAAAATTTTGAAAGTACTTTTCAGAGATTGTAAAAAAAATTTTTAAAAAACAAATTTTCAAATAAGGTTTCTAAATAAAATTTATTGCCACACTAAATTGGAGTATTTTAGTGCAAAAACAATTGAAATATCTTGAAAATTAAAGATTTTATGGCAGTTTTTGTGGAAATTCAAAAAAAAAAAATTCCTCTCTTCACCCTAAAACTGTTCAAAAACGAACAGTTTTTTTTTGTTTGTTTTTTCATAAAATTAAAGATATCATAGTTGTTCATCAAAAAAACATTTACTTTTATCGGTTTGGAATAGTTGAGGTTTTGCTATGAAGTCTCCCCTTAATTCCAAATTAAATTTTATGATTAAGTATATTATTTCGTTAGTTTTTTTTTATTTAAGTATTAGAATTTAAATTTTAGTTTTTGTTATCTGAAATAACAAAATAATAAATTTTTATTTTAATTTTTTTTATTTAAATAAAACGAGTGTTTTATTAGATTCCAAGGAAAAAAAACAAAAACTTTTAAAATTAAATTGGCAAATGTGTTTACTGTACACTGTCTAAAAAATTTTAACTTTGCTATTTCGGATGAGCGGAGACGTCACGTTTTGAAGTTTTGAAAATAGAATTATTCAGTGGCAACGATTCTTACACATTTTGTTTATATTTTAAATAATCTTTTGTATTTATTATGTAATATTTTCTTTCATATATGGCAAATTTTCGCTAGAATTAAAAGAATTTTATCGTAACTTTATGAAATTTGAAGAAAATCAATCGCTTCTATAATGATAACTCTGGCAAAGCCCGAGCAGCCCGTGTGTAGGAGTCGTCTCTGATATATATATATATATATATATATATATATATATATATATATATATATATATATATATATATGATATATATATATATATATTATATATATATATTGCACGGAGGAGTAGTAGATACCA
>JABUQX010065125.1:17500-28911 GCA_015478945.1 Trachelipus rathkii
TATATATATATATATATATATATATATATATATATATATATATATATATATATATATATATATATATATATATATATATATATATATATATATATATATATATATATGTGTGTGTGTGTGTGTGTGTGTGTGTGTGTGTGTGTGTGTGTGTGTGTGTGTGTGTGCGCGCGCAGGTGTGTGTGTTAAAAGAATCCTTTATAAGTTATTAAAGAGTGGAGTCATTTTTCAAGTCTTCATTTCGTCACTTTTTTCGAGTTAAAATTCTTTCAAGTTTTCATTTCGTTTTCTTTTAAACGTCATTTTTTTACATTATTTGAAAATAAAAAATATTCAAATAAAAAAATAGTGTTTTTAAATATATATATATATATATATATATATATATATATATATATATATATATATATATATATATATATATATATATATATATATATATATATATATATATATATATATATATATATATATATATTTAGATAAGTAAATAGATATAAGGTATATTAAACCAAAAGCAGCAGCAGCAGTATATATAAGCAGCAGCATATATAAGGTTATATTATATATATATATATATATATATATATATATATATATATATATATTATTGCTATATATTTATATATATATTATTTATATGTGATCTTATATATATATATATATATATATATATATATATATAGATAGTTATATATATATTATTATATATATATATATGTTATATTCATTATTATATATATATATATATATATATATATATATATATATATATATATATATATATATATATATATATATAAGAAAGAAAGAACACATATATTTATATATCACACATATATATATCTAGCATATATATATATATATCTTCCTATACAATTATGCCATATATATATATATATATATATATATATATATATATATATATATATATATATATATATATATATATATATATATATATATATATATATATATATATATATATATATATATATATTTATATATATAATGCTTGAAACAGGTTTATTTCTAGGAAATCTTATTTTTTTATAGGATAAAAGCGTAAACAGCAACTAGAATTTTCCACATTTTTATTTATTTAGTTAATCAGACGTTTCGGATAAATGTCTATCCATCATCAGTGTATTAAAAAACATTACACATTCACAATAAAATATATAAAACATTCGTGATAAATAAACAGAAGTTTTTGCACCTCCATACCGAACAAATCTGCTAAAACATTAATATCGCAAAGCTAAGAATGAATACTGGTTGGTTGGTTATTATTTAACATCAAATGAACGGGACTATATAATGGAAAAAGTTAAATGACTAGAACTTGAAGAAAATTTTACAAATAATAATAATAATAATAATAATAATAATAATAATAATAATAATAATAATAATAATAATAATAATAATAATAATAATAATAATAATAATAATAATAATAATAATAATAATAATAATAATAATAATAATAATAATAATAATAATAATAATAATAATAATAATAATAATAATAATAATAATAATAATAATAATTAATAATAATAACAATAATAACAATATAATAAAAATTAAACACTAATAATGGTTTTGAAGCTGCACCAACAATGTCATGGAATAAATAGCTTTATTGAACTATTATTATTATTAAGAGATGGGTTGATAGTTTTGATAAAGAGGGACTCCAAGATCCTCCCGTCTGTTTCTGATCGAAATGATTTGAGTATCGAGAAGTTTGTAGAAGAGATTGGGTGGTCCTGTAACATGGATTGCTCTCTTATGGCAGAATATTCGGGATTAGATAAGGGCCGATCTGTACGAAAAGAATGACCTCTGTACTTAGGTGTCCTGATCGTTAATTCTAGGGTAGTTTCACCTACGTAGCAGGCATTGCAGTCTGCACACAAATATTTATATACAACACAGGATTTAAGCAAGGCAGGGAGCATCTCTTTGGAGCTGAAGTACGAGCCTATACTATGGGAATTAACACAAACAAATCTGAAGTCACATTGGGGAAAAGATGGTGTTAAAATTTCTTTAAGTAACCTGACCAGGTCTATAGAGCGGGATCCAAGGTATGGTAGTTTTAAGTAGATTTTTTCTTTTGGTACATCGTACGATGGGGTTTTTGGACGGAATAAATTAGTCAAGTAAGAACCCAATGTCTTATCGAAAATAGTCTGGGGAAATAAATTTATTGTAAAGAAAGTTCTTAAAAAGTCCATTTCTTTATGAAAGGATAACCAATTGGAACAAATTTTATATGCTCTATCTATTCTACAGTAGATGCCTGCCAGTTTATATAAATCGGATGTTCGGATGATTGTTGTTCAATTGTTCCAGAAATAAGTTTGCATGTTCTCGTTCTCTATTTGAGATATGTTGACGATTGTTCTGTACAGTTTAGAGAACGAGAACATGAAAATTTATTTATGGGACATTTGAACAACAAACATCCGAACATCCAATTTACAAAGGAGGAGGAAGTGGATGGAAGGTTATCATTTCTTGATGTGTCTGTGGAGGGAAGGGAAAACAAATCTCATACATCAATATACCGAAAACCCACCTCAACATCATTGGAAACTTGTTATTTCAGCTCTATTCCCTTTGGATATAAGTATACCGACAAACTCTGTAACGTTATGAAACACTGGAAGTGTGAAAATGCGGGTAGGTCGGGATATGTAAAATAATAAAGGGAAATAGCTCAAATAACAACTCATGGTGGAATACGTTGTACTTGGCAAAGTTAGAATGGTATATAAACTGTACCGCCATTTAGCGTTGTGGAACGCTTGGTAAAGTTGCCAGGCTTGATATCACTGTAGAATACTTGGCAGAATGGTATGGAAGGTGGCTTCATCATCTATAACGATAACAGCGATCATAGGCCATAAGCTATCCTTTGTAAAGTCGAATACGCACATATACGTATTACGGTATATCTTTTTCACTGTTTATTCCTTAAATTGGCTGAATTATTATTTACGTTTGAACGAGCGAACGGTAACGGTCTTGAGGCAGTAAAATGGTATCGCAACACATATCCGAATAGAGTACATTCCCATGCAAGACCTTTTTTAGCGTCCTACAGAGATTGAGTGAAACCGAACAACTGAAATCGCCTGCTGGAGACGTAAAGCCTCCCGTGCAAGGAGAGAAACGTTATACTCCGGGACGTTGCAAGGGACCGCAGCGTCAGTTCCAGAACCCTTACCGGGCGTCATGATGTGACCCATCGAACGATCTTGAATGTAATGTGCTATGTGAATATGTACCCTTATAATTTGCGGCAAATTCAAAGTCTCACACCCAAAGATTATGCACCACGTGTAGAGTCTTGCCAGTGGTTCCAGTAACGGCAGATAATAATGATGGTGCATCGTTAATCCTTTACAAAGACAAGGCGTTATTTGGTTGGGATGGAGCTATAAATATCCATAACAACCACATCTGAGCAAACGACAATCCCCACCGCATTCTCCTGAGTAGGCACCAGCACCAAGTCCGGGCTGACGTGTGGGTTGGTATTGTTGATGACAGCCTTATCTCACCATATGTCTTACCGGAGCACCTGATCTCCCAGCAAAATCTAGAATGTGCACGAGATGAATTGCCAGCACCATTCGGAGACGTTCCTTTAGGTGTAATTGAAGCCATGTGGTTCATATATGATGGAATCTATATAGTATGTATCTTAATCGATTGATTGAACACGGAGAACCCGTTACATGACCACTACAGTCCCACGACCTCAAACCCATAGATTATTATTTGTGGGACCACCTTAAATCCCCCTTGAACAGAGATCCTATCCCTGATGTTGTTGTTAAACTTCTCCAAAGTATTTTTGAAGGGTGCGACCAAATTTGACTGCAAACGGGAATCTTTCAAAAACTACGTCACTCCATGAAAGACGGGTAGAAAGTCTGCATTTCTGCAAATGGGTCACAAAGTTGAACACCGACTTTGAATAGGACATTGATGTGTTGCACTACTACATGCCTTATGCATACAATAAATACTATTATAATATTAATGTTGTGTCTGTGTGTTTGTTACTACTGCAGTGAAAAGGGTCTTGTATACTCATTATATTTCTCATAAAACTAAGTAACGTGCATTTCCCTCATCTATGTCTATTTGTCAAATATTTTCTCACTCACTGTGTTTCAAAACGTCGCAGAGTTTGTAGATATAATTAGAATCCAGAGTATATATATAATATATATATTATCATACTATACTATATATATTATATATATATATATATATATATTATATATATATATATATATATATATATATATTATAATATATTTAATAAACATATATATTTATATAAAGCAAAATAAAGCCATTAACATCTTTTCCATGTAATGTTGTGCTTCCAAGATCTCTTTGTGATATTGAATTATTCGGATTTGTCTGCGGTGTGCAAAGACTCATTAACTACGAGGATAGTAATGATTTGGATGTCTAGTATCTATCTTTACTGCGAGCCGAGCACAAAACTTAACTGTATACAAATATGACTATATATAATATATATATATATAATATATATATAATATATTATATAAATATAATATATAATATATTATTATATATTATATATAATATATAATATAATATATATACTATATTATATATATATAGAAATATATATATATATATATATATATATATATATACTTATATATATATTATTGTTATATTTGCCATTAAATATAAACAAAAGAAAGAAATCAAAATAAATAAAATAACCTTTGAGAATAATTAACACACCAGATATATATAAATAATTATTTAATTAAAAAAAATCATCTACCAAAATAATAATGTCCAAATAATCAAATAATGGTAATTATGTACAATTACTCCGAGGAAATCAGAATACACGGGTGCGGCGACACTAAGCGGCTGTGCAACTAGAATAAAGGCTAAAGAAAGCCAAATATTAAAGTAAAATAATAAATTAGGAGATCCTGCACCAAATTATAAGCCTATTGCAGAAACTCAAACCAAGCTATTGAGCAGACCAACTCAACTTGAAAAAGTACTATTGAGAAAATAAAGCAAAGTACAGAATTGAACTCAATCAACATTAAGAAGCTTTTGAAGAAACACTTAGTACCATCTATTCAATCAAAGAGCTTCATAATTTCACATAAGAAGAAAAATATTGAGGTGGAATTACTAGCAATTGACTAAATTCTTCAATCATCTAGTATATCAAAAAGGAAGCTAAAGAAAAAAACTGAGAAACATGAGAAGTCAAAGAAGCAAGTTGAGCTCACAATCTTCAAGCACTTATAATAAAGCAACAGTCCTAAAACTTAAGTAATAACAAAGCCATCCACCCTAATCTCACTCAGCCATCTTCTGACAATCCAAACATCGTAATTTAGAAGGTATAGTTACTTTTTTAATTATTATTAATATAGTTGGTGTGAATGTGGTATAATTTTAAAAAAGTAACATTCTATGAGTTTTTCAAAAAAGCTAATAAGGAAAAAATAAATAATCAAAGTAAATCAAAATTTGATTTAATTTTATTCAAAATTTATTTTACATACTAACAACATTTTTATTCGCATTTTCGTATGGAGAAAACATGTTATTTATTACTATGTTTAATTTTTTTAGCATTGTAGTATTCGTACTTTTATATTTTATAGTTTTTGTTATTTTATATTTTGAACCTGTTCGACAAGTATCTACTATGTTTAAACTAAAATAAATTAATATATCGAATGGAGTATTTCACACCTGATGGAAGAAAGGATTTCAACAATAGTTCTTCTATATTATGTGAAAATCAGAAGCTGTCGCTCAATGTGAGGCAATGATCATCCCAATCGAACAATAAAATAAGTATTTCAGCATGAGCATAAAAAATAAAAATAAGTAAGAATAAATTAACATATGTACAGTAAACTTATTATATAATGAAATATAAAAATTTATCTGTATATATAAATTCTGTTATAAAAAATAACATACTTCCTTTATTTTTTTTTAGTTTATGTAAAATAAATGAGTGAATGAGTTCGATTAATTAATTTAAGTTTTTTAAGAGTTTTAATAGTTTTTATTAAATAGTGTTTAATAAAAAAAAAATAATGAGGCTTAAAAAAAAACAAGAGAATCATTGAATGGAAAGATATAGATGAACTGAAACAACTGAAGGAGGTTTAAAAGTTCCTTCAGGAAAACTAGCTCGCTATCACAAAAAAAAAACTAACCAATTAAAGCACTTTTGGCATGCTTCTAAATAATTTAGACTTAAGTTTCGAAATCAAATCTGATGAATTAACAATTAGACGCCCAAAGTACGCAATCTTCTAAAAATACTTGTAGTGAAATTAATAGCAGAGATCTGTAAGAGTCAGATAAAAACAGCAGTGGCTTACAATCAAAATAGAGCTATATTATGAGTTACAAAAATGATATTTCAAATACAATGAATAAAGTATGCAGCCAGGATTATTAGACCACAAGACAGTGCTAGTAACATATCAAGTAAAAATTCAAGTAAAGTGAGTAAAGTAAGTTATACGCAGTGCAAAACAGTTTAATAGCACAATCTTTGTTGCCCGAAATAAAAAAAAAGTAAAATAAAATTTTACATGAAAAAAAAAAATAAAATGACTAAAAGGAAAACTAGAAAATTAGATGTGTACCAACATAGTAGTCATATAAAAAATTAGAGCAAGTTACAGTGACAATTAAAATTAGAAAATCCATTTTCGTAATTAGCGATACCTCTGTAAAAAAATGAGAATAAAAATTAAATTTTTTCAGAAACTAAAATAAATAAGTATAGGTGAAAATAATTAATTCAGGAGTCTAAACTAGTTAGAAATTTTTAAAAACAAAAGTTAGTAATAAGTATGCAAGAATCCTCTTTCCAATAGTGAGCCCTGAGGTATTTCCTGGAAAGGATCGAACCTAAAATTTAAAATTTATTTTACTTTTGAAACCAATATAGAAGAAAATGTTCAAATGAAATGCAACAACAGCTTTCCTATTTAAATAAGTATACAGAAGGTAGCAGAAAATATAGTGAAGAAGGTTGTACTGCATATGGATGAAAAAATAAGTTATACAAAAAGCATAGATAAAACTTGAGGAAACAGTAATGGAGAAGTGAACAATGTTATTGCTATGACATACTTGAAAAGGTTAGAAGATTGGAAGAAAATTAATGAATGAAGACAGTGGGGCAAAGAGGATACAGAGAGGTGTTGGCTCCGACTCGATTATAAATCGCAATGGAATATTAACCTTATGAATGAATTGAATTCTACTGTGCTATTTATAGAATAGTTAAAAACACTTTCGCTTATAAACAGCGGATAAGTGCAGAAATAAAGTAATAGTCTAGTTGAACAGAAAATAAAAGGTAAATCGTGGCATATTCCACAAATGTTTGTTGAAAAAGCAAGCATGGATCGATGAATACAGACATTGTTTGGAGAACTTGGCAATTGGACTGAGATATACTCAAAACAAGCAAATTCAACAAACCATGAAACAGGTAAGTCACTTTTATAACAAGGAAAAACATA
Source organism: Trachelipus rathkii (assembly GCA_015478945.1). NCBI lineage: Eukaryota > Metazoa > Arthropoda > Malacostraca > Isopoda > Trachelipodidae > Trachelipus > Trachelipus rathkii. The sequence continues at coordinate 25,096 of JABUQX010065125.1, forward strand.
ATGACCACTACTGGAAATAACAATAATAATGAACAATAATATATAATAAATGAAGAACATAAATATGAATAAAACATAATAAGAATACTTGTTTGTAATAGTAGAGCAATAATTGAATAATAAATGCGCTGGATCGGTAATATTTTAACATCTGCTGTAAAAAAAAATAAAAAGGATAATGCAAATGCAAAATTCTAGAAAAACCAAGCCAACATTGATAGGTATGTGAATTTTACGATCGAGAAAGTAACTTAGCGTTTTCATACCCAATCAACTTCAGTAGAATTGTAAAAGGCCGAAAAATGTGAAAGATGTCATCCGCAGATCTATCGTTTTTGATAAAGTATCAGATAGTGCCCCACTTTCAACAGAAGCCGCAAGATGGTCAAAATAGAGTGTTTGACAACTGTAGGTATCTCCGGTGTAATAGATTTACGATAAAGATAAGAAAGTAGAGCAAAAGAATCAGGAAGTAATGAAGCGAAAAAAAAACTTCAACAATAGTTCAAAAATAGAAAGCTATTTTATCCTGCGGTGCGCCAGTTAAAATCAAGCTAAAGGGTAAAGATAAAGTTAGGACATACATGGCTTTGGCCGCATATTCATCAGGTGTTTTTATGGATTTAGCATATAGCTTCGAATGCCTTAATTATTTAGAAACTCATAAAGAAATAGCTGGTCTGTGACAGGTTAGCAAAAGGTCAATAAAATTCGATTTTCAATTGTAAAAAATTTCGATGTGTAAAATGATGAAAAGAAAAACACCTGAAACCAAGATCCTTGTATGCTGCAAAGAAAATTGGCCCTTTAAAATATTGAAGAACCTCCATTGAGAAACGGATATAAATGGATTAGAATATTTGAGTCAGGTGCCCTTCAACTTCATAAAATCAAAATTGGGACTTGTTTAATAGGATGATCAAGTAAATTTGTTAAAACCCATAGAAAGTCAGAGGTCATTTAACTGAATCTTTGCAAGTCAAGTATGGCATTTGGATGGCTTTACGGTTCCAACACCAGATGGTATCCCAACATTTTATGAGCTTAAGATGTCATAAAAACACAAAATACATAGCAAGAAGATGATAACTTTGCTTTGAAAATAATATTGCTTAAGAGAGAATGCTGAAAGGAATCCTGAGAAGTTTGTGAAAGTGTAGAAATTTAAATGAAAATAAGAAAGAAGTTGAAAATATATTAAAAAAGTTCTTAGAAGACATTTGGGGTTGGTTACCATTTAAAAAAGAAAATCAGCATTTTCCTAATAACAAAAATCAAGCTTTAGCAAGGCTGTACTCATTAAAAAGTAAATTTTTGGAGATGATAAAGAATATTTTTGTACAGTATAGTGATAACATAATAAATGTGTAAAAACTAAATTTTGCAGAAAAAATTGAGAAACATGAATTATTAAACAATGACAAGATTCTATCTTAACGCACATATATGCGTAATTCCACCACAAAAAAGAAAAATTGAGAGTATATTCAATGCAGCTCTTATTAACTGGCAATGGCTATTTCTTTTTTTCTGGTTCAGAAAGAGAAATATGCTTTCATAGCAGATACTAGAGAAGAATGTTTTATCAAATTACATGGAACTTGATAAAAGATACAAGACTATCTACGCTGTCTTATGGCTCCCAGATGAATTTAGCATAAACTCCATGAAGAATGCAGAGTTAAAGTTCATATATTTGGAAGTGCAAAATCAATTAAAAATTCGCAATTATTGTTTTACAAGCCAAACTACAAATGTAATTGAGCAGAAAAATTACAGTAATTTAGGCCAAAGAATACGCAGTACTAGAGAATATAATGAGCTGTAATTTTGGATCAGACTCTGCTGAGGAAATGCCCCAGGTATTTTTGATTAAAGAAATCTTAAAAATTAGTGGTTTTAATCTGCATCAAGGTAGCTAGTAAGCTCAACAGCATTTCTTTTTTAGAAAACATTGATATACAAGACTTAAGTAACGATTTTAAAGAAATAAACTTAAAATCTTTTTCTTTTTTTTGAATAAATTACCTTCACAAAAAGTATTAGGCTTAAGTTGGGAACCAGAAATAGATTTAATAAATATAATAAAATGTGAATATAAAAATTGTCAAAAAGAAGCATACTCAGCTGCATTTTCTCCTATTGATCTCATCGGATTTATTAGCCCAGAATTAGTAGTATCTAAACAGATAATTTCAAAATTTATGCGATAAAAAGGTCAATTGGGATGATGAAAATCCAATCTAGCATATCAAAAAAAAAAGTTTACATAAAATATAAATATTTGTTAATAAGCTAAATGATTTTCAAGTTTCTAAAGCCATATAATCCAAACTTGTCTAAAGCTATAAAAGTGTAGAACTCACTATATTTTTCAGTGCGTTTCACAAATTGCATATTGCAGGCAGTAACATCATTATAAGATTCATTGGAGAGAATGATAAAATATATTGTTCATTGGTGTTATCTGAAAACAAGATGATACATTATAATAAAAATTTGATGTTAACTATCCAAAGAATAAAATTAAGTGCAGCAAAATTAGCCAGTAACATACACCAAATTTTAAAAGATGAATTAGAAATGAACATAAGCCAAGAGTATTTTTGGATACGATGTGGAAATTGTATTATCATATATTAAAAATGAATCAAAAAAGATTCAAAAGATTTGTACACAATAGATTAAACTCATATCAGATCAACAACCAACATATCCAACGCTAATCCGGAATATGTACCAGGCACCACCTAAGCTAATATAGCAGATAGAAGTAATGCGTAATATTGTTATATCCCCCTTGAGTTTTTTCGAACAATAAAACTATGGAGCACTGGTCCCATGATTTCTTGTACAAAGACAAGCTCAATTGGGTCCTGAGCCAAAAACTACACACAATAACAAACCTCTCACCGAATGATAAAATGACGAATTATAAAAAATAAACCTTAACTAGGCCACACAACTACACACAGAAACGCCTTCACACACAGACAACTCTCATACACTTCTTTGTGTCAGATTGGATGAAATGTTCAATGGTAGCATGGATTTCAAAGCAGTTCGAAAATTTGCACTAATAAGCTTGAATATAGCTGCTATCGACAATCCCCACCCCACCACGATCACAACACGACTACACAGCAAAGGCAACTCATTGCCATGCGGAGTGAACAGTTCACGTGCAGCCACTTCAAATCAACATAATAATAAACGAAAGAAGTCTTTCGCATCGATAAGTGCACCTTCTTTGGCCAATTCCTCATTTTTAGATGATAAATGGAATATTTAGGGTAGGTGGGAGGAATAAAAATCTGAATGATGTATCATTTGATTTTAAACATCAAATTATTTGAATTATAATCAAATGTTACAAATGTTAATAATGTTACAAAAAAGTAAATATGTGGAATTTGGGAAAAATAGTAAAAGTTTATAAAGATGCCTCAAGAGGGAGAATAGTAGATGTGAAAATAAATACAAGACTAAAATTGACTAACCCGGTTTTGAATAGTCCAATAACGAAATGATCTTGCTGAGAGAAAGTGCAGGATTATAAAAAAATAGCTTAATTAATTATAGTATGACACAGCAAACACACACGCACGAAAAATCAATATTCAAACCTACAGGCACAATATTTAATTAACGCCATTAAATAAATTTTAAAAACAACCATACGATTTAACGATGCAAGGAAGAGCATTGTAATTTTTCCTTTACAAAATATAACAATTTAATCTGCTTTCATCTTATATTAAACTTTTGGAGATTGTTGATAAGAAACTGGCTAAGTGGAACAGAATCAAGGCTGCT
>JABUQX010065126.1:0-69414 GCA_015478945.1 Trachelipus rathkii
ACAGAGAGAGATACTGCGATGGAAAGCCCACGTTTCTCTAGAAGGCAATAAGCGTGGAAATGCTAAAGGTAAGCTAGTTATAAAGTTCTTAGACTTGTATCTACATATGGAACAATGAATAGAAAGAATCATGAAATTTAGATAGGGCAACAGCTAAAACGGATATCAATCTGAACAAACACTAGGATGGACAAATTCGCTATTGCCTAGGCGTGCAACAAGATTGTGTGCCGAATACTATTTCAAATAAGTGTATGTCCGTTACCATCAGATTCCCTGACATATAGAAGGATTGGATAGATGTTTAGTTTTGTCTGTGTAGGATTCGATTGTGGAATTTACTAGCGAGACACAGATTGATTCAGGAAAGTGAGTAGAACGGGATTAAGTTTATGAGTAAGTGAATTTTCTACCAAGATAAAAGAATAAAAGTAATTGCTGAAGACAGAAGAAGATTGGAAGAACTCACTGGGTAGGCAAAGAGTGGAGTTATGTCTGGTGTTGTAAGGGTATAATAATCGTGTGTATTTGTTTTCTGTGTGTATGTTCCTTCAAAAGGAATAATAGAATATTGGAGAAAAAAAAGGAGTTGTTGATTTATTCTCCATCGAAGTGAGGTTATCACAATTGATTTGAATATATCTATATTATCACAAGTTTTCATAATTTAATTCATGTATTTACTTCGACATTTGGTTTCTAGATCGTTATGGCATAGCACCTAAACTGATATGAGTAACCTATATCTTATGTAAACTATCTCTAAACTCATCAAAGTTACGGTATTTTGACTTTAATGTTCTTAACTCATAATCCAATCGAAATATGATGGGAAGCGCGGGTAATTGCCTAGTAGATTATACACCTCAATTCTTCGAGAATTTTCCCTGTTTACTATCAGTCGTCAGTAACCAAAAAGAATTTAAAGTCCCCAAACTCAAATAGCAGCTCGTTTTCTTTTGATCATGCTGAATCAGGTATATCACTCACTCCTTTAATTTTGCGAACATTATCTCACATCGAAGGTCATATTTGAATTTCATTGTGAGCTTTTTGCTCTTAGAATAATTACAGAACTTATAGCTGAAAGATGGTAAATATATGAATCTGTGATATTATTACACTAGTTTGTCCTTATTACATGTTCTTATTGTCCGAGGAACATCCAAGAAACGATAGTTAAGTCTAGCCTTCTATAAACTCTACTTCACGGGCGGATGAACAGGACTCAAACATGTAGGGGATTTTTGTTCTCGTTTCTTTAGCAAGGTATTTAGAAAATGTCATATTAGTAAGTAGAAAAAAAATCAGTTTTCCAAAACTTCATAGATTTGCAAAAATTGAAAATACTTTTCTTAATAAAATTTTTTATAATTTATGAAATAAATAGGTGCCTAACTATAACATGATTGATTTTTACACATTAGAATAACTGTTATTTCTCATGAATAAAAGTCAATTACCTACTTAAGAATCTTTAAACAAAACTTATTGCTTAACTATTCTTAATACTATAAAAGTAATGAATAGTATTTTGAGTTTAGAAGTAACTACTACTAAAGAAATTCATACCCTAAAATTATAGTACGGAACTTAGTCAGCGGATGTGTTATAACCGTAAAACATGATTATGTCAAATATTACTATTAGAAAATTCTCATCCTAAAATATTCCAAACTATAAATGATTGAAATTTAAAATTACAGGACTTTAGACTTAATATTAACTTATGATGAAACATTGCAAGAAGAAGAGAAAAATAAAGATGAAATAAAAGAGTAATTCTTTGTTTTTTAATTTTCTTGGTATTTTCACTAGATTTAATGTTTTTTTTTATTAAGTGGAAAAGTTTTTTTTGCTTTTCGTTTTTTATAAGTATGGTTTTATTTAAAAGTAAGAACTTTGATGAGGGAAGACGCATATTAAGACTATTATTGGAAAAAAAATAATCATAACTTTAACCTTATATCTATTCTAAATATTACAATCCAAACTAAAGTAATAATTAATTACTGCTAATTACTTACTAATTAATTCAAACTAATTAAAAAATAATGGTGGAGATCCATAAAAGAAAAATATGAGTAAATTTTACTTCTCAAGAAAACATCAATACAATTTAATAGTTGAGAGGCAAAATAATACGTTTATAACCTTGACAATTATTTAAATCTAAAGCAACAGGCGGAGGTTGGACGGTAGAAAGTTTCTCTGTAGTTTCCACTGTGTCCTTTGCCTCTGTCTTCTGTAATGTTAGTTCTTTTATTCTCGTCTGACTCCTTGTGACTCTGGGTGTAGATTCTCTGGGACCGGTAAACAATTGGTGCAGTTTGTATGACGGATCTTGTTTCCTATCATCCTTAATGGTTTCCTTTATTGGCGAATCTATAGCAATAGAAGTTGGGCGGTTTCCATAGCTTTCAGGGTATGAAGAGATTTCTCAGGGGATTAAATTCTTGGAGGAGATCCACCGTAGGCTCCATAGACCTCACCTTCTTGTTCAGGTAGTTCTTCAAGAATTTCCTTAGTAGGGGATTCAGATGAAATCTCTTGGGGAATGGGTGACGAAGATGTTCTAAACCCTTTTATCTATGCTATGGGGTAAGGGGTAGAACCTTTGAAGTCATTCTTAGGATTGGAACAAACAAAATTACTTTTAGGAAGGGCTTTTTCTGTAGCCTCGTTGCTATTTATTTCAGGTTCCAAAGGGATTGGATGTTCAGTGGGAGTCTGATATCCTAAAGTATTATCCCTAAACTGAATTGGTTGTGGTGGGAGAATTGGAGGGGACCAGTATGAAGGCGGATGGCGGGGAGGAGTAGAGTATCCTTCGTCTTCCTCTGAACTAACTTCTGGGATACTTTTGGGTGTATCCTTTTTAGTCTTTTCCCTTTCGCCTTCATTGGAGTTTAATGTCTTTAACAGCTTTAGGGTTCCAAACCTCGTCGTTCATGAAATCGAACTGAGATTCCGTAATCTTTTCGGCTGCAATGACCTTTACATTATCTACATGGACCGGAAATGTCTTACCAGAATTTAGACATACAACCATTAATCTGTTGGGTCCTCTTAAGCATCGTACAATGTAAGGTCCTTCATATTTCTGACATAGTTTTGAACTATGATGGGGTTTCTTAACAGCGTTTATGAAGATATAATCTCCTATTTTAAACTCTTCGACTAGCTTTTTTATGCTGTTGTTCCGACGTCTTAGTTGTTTCTTCCTCCAGCTTCTCTCTTGCTAACTCTCTTATATTATCGATCCTTTCTATAATGTTATCCACTTCATCTGAGATGAATCTCTTTTCTTCCGCTTTATTCACGTAAGGGGAAACATAATCAGGCATTTCATAAGGTAGCCTTTTTACATAACCATGTAATAGGAAATGAGGGGAGGATCCAATAGATCGATTATAGGCAGAGTTGATAGCTATTTGGGCAAAGCTGATATACTTATCCCAATCTTTGTGATTGTCTTTTACGTAATGGCATAGAAAAGACTCGATGTCGGTTTATTCTTTCAACTACTCCGTTCTGCAAAGCTTTGTAAAGCAGAATATTCACTTTCTTTATTCTCCAAGCTTTGCATAGTTCCTTGAACACCTAGCTCGTGAACTCAAGGGCATTATCAGATACAAGGATTTGTAGGAGCAGATATGACCTACAGATGAATCTCTCCGTATATTGCTCCTAGAAGCCGAAGTCTTTAGTATAACTTATGGGGTTTTCTTTTTTATGTACTAGTCATCCCCCCACGCTTTTCACTTTACAAAGCTAAATTTACACGAGTCGCGTAGGCGAATCTAGCATAACACTGCCGAGAAAATGCTAAGAATAATAATCCGGGGCTCACAGAATCTTGTATCACCAGAGATGGTGAATAGTTTAACCCAAGACCTTATACGATACAGATGGAACGAGATACGCCGAAAACGAGCGTGTAAGATGAAAGCCAATTCCTGATAATAACTTCTATAATAGCTAAAGTTTAGAGTAATGTTTTGCACTTAGTACACAAAAGGATATGAGCAGCATCCTGACGATGTCAGTAACTCATACATATCATTACTAGAGTATGCTACGGCTGGAGAAGTGAGGGAAAGAATAACGTAACTATTCTGCATCCCACAGCTCTTCTACTGTCTTAAACGTCCACTCTTGACACCGCGAGAGTCCCTACAAACAGTGACTGCAATAGGACACTCTCGTATCTATACCCAATGTAAGATTATAAACTGTCATGGACTTGTATTAAGTTCAGGTCTCGTTGCGTAGCGTACGATGACAACATAACTCTACTTTTCAATGAAAATGTGTGAGTAGTATTCCGTACTCAATTGATCAGTCAGATAAGTTGATCCTTAGCCATTGTAACCAATCATCAAACAATCTGGACTTCTTGTTCTCTTTGTAACGTTTTACTTCTATCTTAAGACTGTCTCTGTCATAGTGTAAAAAAGATCTTTCTTTATGCTCTTAGAAATAAAAGACGTTAGGGGGGGCAGAATCGCTAAACGCACTCAGATAACTCCAGTAGAAGAGTCTGACATTGAATGTTTTTCCCTCTTTTTATTAACATATACACGAAGGTAGAGAGAAGAAAAGACTTAGTATAGAGCAAACATACTAAAGTCCACTTAGCCAAATGCGACACTAAGTCATACTAGTCTTAAGTTACGAGAGTCTTGTTTCGGATAACAAATGAAAAAAAAGGGGTTTGATTGTCGTGATAATGTAAACCCTTCATATCCCAAAGATTGATTTTAAGTTTTAGTATAAATAGGTTTAGAAAAGTGGGGTTTTATGGTCGTAGTTTTTTCGAAAACTAGCCAATGATATGGGACACTTTCAAACGTCAATCAGAGAGTAAACATAGCGAGAAAACAATGAAAAGGAGTTACATCTCTTGATACGTTGCAAGCTAGCAAGCTGGATCTCTTACACACAGAGCTTCTGCCAATGTGTACGTATACATGAGGCACATTAATCTATTACTACATACAAAAATTCCCTAACTGTACATCGGGATATGTTTAGGTTTGTGTAATTATCAAACTTATTCTTTTAAGTCATCGAGAAGCTTCCTGGTGCCTTACACTACCATCGTCGAAACTGTACCAGATTTCCCTCACCAAGATCCGTATAGAGCCTGCTGCAACTCTCGCAACATTCCTCACTATTAACGTACTATGAAGACGAAAATCTATCGAGATATGGAAACCCAAAATATCTCGTGCTCTATCAATTTACATTTCGAATAGAGAAGGCGTCGATAAACTAACTATATCATAGGGTGTCCGACTTTAGCCTGGGTCGGGCGGACACATTTCCATCTCTTACTATTAAATTGAATCCACATCGAAAGTAGAAAACTACGACTAACTACGTCAGCTCTTGTCTACGAGAAGAAAATTACACTAGACCAAACTTAAAATCTTCAAAGCATTGATTTTTCATATGACGAAATAGCATAACGTACGGCCAATAATATATTAGATCTCTAAATCTGAAAATGATCTCTTTTACATTCTTGGCCATGCACTAACGTATCAAGAAGAACAACTTTGCCAAACCTGTCCAGGAGGAGATATTTCCAAGCGCCATTTGCATCGTGCGAGACGAGAGTCGATAAATTCCAATGGGGAGCTTCTTATTTCTACACTATATACGTAAGGTATCTCACACGATTATGCGAGGGCAGTAAGAGACGATTATAAATCTGTATCTAGAATGCATTACTTTTGTGTCTCTTCTTCAACACCTAGTGAGTTATAAGCGTCGATCAAGTCGGAGATTCAAGCGATGAAACCCGTGCTGTCCTCCTAGCGAAGTGAATAACTCTTCTATCTAGTTAGTCGGGGAACACATTCGGTGGACTGGCGTAGTGAATTTGGAGATACCGGAGAGAGAGTTAGTGCACTGATACAGAGACCCGAGATTGTGAGAGAAGTCTCTTCCTTTTGCTACAGAACGAGGAGACTGCAAAATAGTTGAAGGCTATGACAATGGTAGTCTTAGTAGTGGACCACTACTTTAACAGAAGGCTTCTCTATAACAGCCCTTTTTTACAACATGCTAGCAAAGTACTGGAAATATCTAATGTCTTTCGTAGATACTATAGTAATGTTGGTAGATCACGGCGAACATTATACAGCCTAACCTCGTAGGCTGAACTGCTATCAGATATAAATATTACTTTGGAGCAGTCCGAAGAACTCAAATTTTAATTCTCTGGAAGGGATTAAACAAATAATACTGGAACTAGTATTCTCTCGTCAAACCTAAGGCGAAACATCAGTATCCATCCAACGAGCTTCAGGAGATCCTCTCACAATACTTGGTTTCTCCTAAGATACTATTCCCAGCATCTTCTAGAACACATTCTTCCACTCGATTAATAATTCTCCTATAATCAGACACGTCTGTCTTAACTTAAGCGCTGAAGAATCAGGACTTTGAACCTTAAACCAAAACATGAGCAGAGCAGCAACTGACCGTAGATCTTGTAGGAGTCTATGTGATTCTATAAAAACGCACATCTCTATATATATCTGCGATTATGATCATATGCATGATTAATAACACATAAAATAAGAAACTAAAACTATAACGACACTAAGTATAGGCCTATCCTTTCTCAGTAAACTCGTTGTTTGATCTCACACCAAAATTCTACATTAACTTGATTATAAGTATACTTAGGCTACGAGGCAATACGTGTTGCTAAATTAAAGAGGGCATCTAGGAAAGAGCTGGTCTCATTAAACCACAATTCTTATTCCAACGTGCAACAACATTAATCCTGAGTTTTCGTGGTCCTTAACCTTCAAAATGCCAGAGAACATGAGCTGTTAGTAGATGTATAATTCTCTAATCAATTCTCAAACAACATAAGATTGGTGAGCATCGAATGCATGCCAGAAATAGCGCCGGCATCTTTGGATCGATCAGGATTGAGCGGTCGACAGAATCCCGTAAATATTTAGACAGCGTCGACTCAAATTTTCCTTCATATAAGAAGCTGCGGCCTATGCTTTGAAGCCTAGAGCTCACCATGGCTTCTCACGAAGCCAAGAGATAATATCGTGGAGGGACTGTAGTATACTTCCGTCGATTCCACACCTACCCTTTCTTCATATCACACTATAATCCAGACAGAACTTGCATTGCAATATCGCCATAAGTATATTATGAGGGCCGCTGGTGTATGCGCGGAAGACGGGCGTGAGCGTGTGCGCTCGAGCGAGCACAACTGTAGACCGAATATTAAAAGAATTATCTCAGGAGAACAAAGCATGGACCTATCCAGCTTGGTCCCAGGAGAAAAAGAACCATAGTCACGCACAGAACCACACCCCCAACTTCTACATTCGACCTACGACGGCGTCATGCTAGCCGAAATTGATCGCGTTATAGAATACTCTAAATCAAACTACATTCCTTGCCTGAGACGTAAAAACAGGAATTCCAGACACCATCAACACAGTACTTGAATGACTTTTGAAGAAAACAAATAATTAGTTATGGCCACATTAGCGAGAATATTATTAACAAGGTAGCACATCCAACAAGGTCCACTTGTACTTTGCAGTCAAACCTAACGTATGAGAGTAAATATCTTACATGCAATTATCTGAGATTAGTAGGACCATCTCCCCTTAACCTCTGGTGGGTTGTTACTACTCTTGGAGAACATGAAGTTAATTGTATGAATGAAGAGGTACCTCATCAAAATTTACGCTTATTCTATTACAACTCTCGAACTTCTCTGAGTTTATAGAAGAAATATGGCCTACCATGTTAGACGTATTATTTAAAAAAAAAACCGCAAGTTCCGAATAGACCATCCTTCTGACTCAATCTATAGTAGGCGCAAGATAGACATTAGTGTAAAAGGTATGCCCTAATTTGAAAGGTGCGAATTGACGACCCCTTCTTGAAAGAATGTGAGCTACTTATTTTCATGTTTCTCCTATTAGTCCTATTACATTTGTGTTTTCTCCTCTTATTACACTCCTCCTTGTTTTAGCCGCCTGACGAAAATTTCCTGTTTAAGCACTTAAAGTTCTGGTGTAAGCAAGCTTCCCCTCAGGAGAAATTCTTCCTCCTTCTTCACCTCGTTCATCTGAACACCACCTCACGCACGTCTATATAAATACTATCACGTCTACTGTAACTCCTCGTCTTCTTCTTTTCCACTCCTACACGTGATCTATTTCTTCCCTTTGTCTTGGAAAAGATCCTATCTCCATGCCTCTGCTTCGGCGTTTCCCCTCTCTTTTGCCTTGCAAAAACCCTTCTCCAACTCTTCTGAGCGACTGTTGAAAAGCGAATGATCATTGTTAAACTTCGAAGATAGCCCACCAATTAAAGATAGCAGAGCGCTTCTTATAGCACTGAGGTAGAGCCCAACGCTTGTGGAACTTTTACAATAACGACAATAGGTGACCTCATCTACAAGTATGTATGAGAATGTGACGCGAATTGCCTTCACATAATTGTACAAAAATCATATTCGTTATAATTGTAATGCGTCACTAGTCGTTTTCGGAACACATCCTTTCCAAGATGGGAGACGACTTGTCTCAATTGTCTATCCGACTTTTCTATCCTCATTTTCTCTATATAGTTGGGAAAATTCCTTTGTTTATCCAAGGAAATGTGAAAATAACCATTTTTTATGCCTAACTTCAGCCTTTCCCTTCAGCCAACAAACAGCTGTGTAGTATGATACTCGGGCTGTCATTTGTATGATATTTTCAAACAAGGCCCTTGGAAATTTCTGCAATTACTATAACCACAATATCCGATGACACAACTCTAAGTTCGCATCGAAACACTTAAGTATTTCTCCTTACATACGTTCCTCACTCATAATGGTAGTGACCACTTATATTTATACACTGCTTAGATGTGTAGGCCTGCTCTTCGCAATATGAAACAACTTTTCTGCGTATCTCCAAAGCTTATTACTTAGTTCAGCAATAAATCAGTGAGATAAGATCGAGTAAATCCCTGTTTCCGTTGTAAAGTCTGAATCATAGCTAACAAAAGTAATCCGATAAACGGTTAACTGGATTATCTAGCATGAGTTGAAAGAATATGAATTCACCGCATTCAAACATATACTAATACGAGAAATCTTCACACAGCAACCTGAAACAAAATTAGAGACAACAGAATCTTTCATACGAACTGCATCATCGAGGTTCTTGCTTATTAGAGTTCATATTTACGAAGAAATATAAAACCGGAAACGGAGATTGTGGTAAATTGTATCTCTTTGACTCTTCCGTTCTAAGGAACTCTAAAAAAGTGACTATACATTATTCTACACAGAATCAAAGAGCAATAATATAATATCACATAAACAATCCTCTTGCCAAACTTGGTATTTATTTTTACCAAATAGTTTAATTCTCAGGACTTTCTAGGAGGCCGCGTTAAAATAAATTGGATTGATAGAAGAATTTATGTTCGGAGGTTGAGGTGTGTAAGTATCCAGACCATCTCCATGGTGGAGGTAAGAATCTCAAGTCAAGATAACGAGCATGCTGTCCCTGTGATAGCCCTATGTAAGAACACCTTGGCCTGGGATTCATGTGGTGTATTTGTTTGCCACCGGGACACATACCCAAAGTGGGGCAAACTTAGGTTGCGGTAGGTTAGACGCACACGATATAGAGTCAGGAAGGCGATGCGATAATCTTGTCCCCTTACCACTGGGCAGGATCTTACTTGTATTGAATCTACTACCCAACCTCAAGGGTGGGTAAGTGGGGCAGTTGCTGAAGAAGCTTTCCACCATTATGCCTTCATATTCAATTCTTTGAGTTGTATTAACTTCTCAAACTACAAAGCTCCAATTTGCATAAGTTTATCTGGTTAGGCATCAGTAATGTATGAAGTAGTCGGGCTTACATTGTAAATCAAGTATTTATCTAGAAGAGCTGTCTTTTGGAAAAACCTGGGGACACAGTCCCTCCTGGAAGTTTCTCTTTCCATAGCGTTTTGAAAGCTTGGCTTCATTGAAAAGGTGGTGGAAGGCTTGCCGACTATTTATCTTGACAAAAGCTTATGAGGCAGGAGGAGCCCCTAATGTGGGGTACGGTTCCCTTGGGTGCAGGCTTATCCTCTATTCTACTTACTGACTCATCTTGGCCTTCTCATCCTTCTCGGCGGTGTCTTCTTCCTTCTCTGTATAATATTCTGAAATTGGATTTATTTATTTTAAAGTATGGAATTCAGTTTCGCGATACTTTGCTGATTTCAAAAATATACATATGTTATGGGGTAACTAACACCCACCTGTAACACATCAAATAATAATACATATATATACAAAATATCATATATATATATTATAGAATAAGAAATAACTATAATATAATATATATACAATTCTACATATAATATATACTGAACTCTAAAGTTATTATAGACGTATATATATATAAGAGCTCATATAACTATAGTAATAATAATATATAAGTATACTAGAGCGAGTTAGCAGTAGACAGCAAATCTATATATACTACTTGCTTACTTACAAAGTAAAAATTTTTCCCTCCTAAAATTCAGTTCCTTTTTCGTAAGGTTTTAGAAATATAAAAAGGGAAAAATCTTCACTAAATGAAATAATTTATTCCTCAAGAAAATGAAGGAATGCTCTCAAAAGAAAGAAAATGGGGAAAATCCTCCAAATTAGTTGATTGCTTAATAAATACCAAACAATGCGTATTTTTTACTTATGTGCGTGTGTGCGTAAGCGTGCGTGCAAGAGCGTGTGTGTGTGAGCGTGCGTGCATTTTTGTGTGTTTTCAACTTTAATTCCTCTCTCGAATAAACTCTCTAGATTAAGGAACTGTGGGTGGAGTCAAATGACTTTAAGCCACCTTGAACGCTTATTCTCGTTTGTTGCTCCTTATGTTCTCTTTGCTAATATATAATCAAGGTTGTAGTACGTATTATAATAATATATAATATATATACTAATATATGAAATATATATAGTATATAGGTAATTATTATTATATTATAATCTATAAAATATTCAATAACTATAAAAAATAAATTAATGTTTTGTTATAAGTAATATTCCCCCATTTTAAAAAAAAATATAAAGAAAAATAATAATAATAATAATAAAATAAAAAAAGGACAAATCCAAGAAAATCTCATTACTATTGCACTAATTCAACTATTGTACAAAATTACCAAATATTAGAAATTAGAAAAGCAAAAATTGAATTGCAAAACAGAAGAAAAATGCTGAGAAATCAGAATATTTGGGTGCGGGTGAAACAATAAAGGGCTGCAACTAAATACAAGGCTTCAGAAAGCCCGAATTATTAAGAAAAAACTGTAATATAGGAGATACTGCAATGCATAATCATAACTATAGCAAGAGAACTCAAGCAGCATCTGTTGAACAACAACAAAACTTCAACTTTGCGAAAAAGTAACAAAAGAAAATACAAAGCAAAAGTAACCACTCAAAGTCATAAAAGACAGTAACCATTAGGAACGAAAACACCTTAGTACCCCATCTAGTTCAAGAGCTTATTAATTTCACAAAGAAGACCGAGACATAACAGCCATATTTAATCTTACATGTACTCTACTATTTAAAATTTCAACGAAATTTAGATAAATCAAAGAAACTCTACAAAAGCTGAGATTCATAAAAGAAATTAAGTACAGCGAATTTAGTCTAATCTATTGCAGATGCCAAATTTCTTCGATAAGCAAGCTATTTTTTACTAATTAATACAGCAATCCTACAATTAAGTAATATCCAAATCCACCCAACCCTATCAAGCCAGCATTGTCGTCTAGGGTATAGTATCTAATATACATCAGTTATAAAAGTAATAGATATGTTATAGGTATTGATATATTGGTGTGAATGTGGATTAATATAAATAATATAACATATATGAGTTTTCAAACCAAAAGCTAATAAGGACAAAAATAAAAAAAAAGTCCCAAAAATCAATATTTTTTTAATCTTATATTCCAAAGAATTTAAACATATTTAATTTTAGACAGGGATTATCGAGTATCAATATTCCTAACATTGTGAACGGTAATTTGCCTCAGAAGGTAATAATAGGAATTGTTGAACATGAAGCGTACCCTGGCCATTATTAAAAGTCACCCTATAAATTCACACCTTTTGGACATAGAGGTATCAATCTACATATAAACGGACAAATGCTATATGATGAATAACAATCTCTATGTTCAAGATCTTTTTACGATTTAATAGCTAATACTGTTTCATGCAACGACAGTGCAGGATAGATCTCGAAGCATATGCAAAAAATAATAATTTATATAAAAAATATATATAGGTAAACTTATATATGACATATAATAAAAAAAAAATCGTACCAAGTACATTTGTGTTAAAGAATAATGTAAGTTTATATATTGACCTGAATTTGATAATATAGTTTAAAAAAACATTATTTTTTTTTTTTATATAATAATATAAAAAAAATGAGAGCGAAATGTCGAAAATATTTAAGAAGAATAGAGCTTTTGAGTTGCGTAAGTGTTCTTCAGAAATTAGCAGCGTTACCCTTTAAAATAATTACAATTAGAAGGTAATAAAATGCCATTCTTTCTAAAACGACTAGATACTAACTCTAAACAAAACGATGAAATAACATTAAGTATCAAAAGTAAAATCATTAAAAATTCTTTAGTGAATTAATTTCAGAAATTGTAAACAGATAAATACATCGCAGTGTGCTTTAAACAAACTAAAGCACACATATTGATAAGTTTAAAAGTGAATTCAAACTATAACTAATGAATGTAAATATGGAGCCACAGGATTTATGCCACAAGAAGTGCTATAATGTTCCAAAATAAGTGAGTAAAGCAAGTGTAGCTAGTTCAAAAAATGCAATAGCCCAATCTTATAATACATAATATTAGAAAAAGAGTAAATAAAATACAAAGCAATGAAAATAGGCCTAGAATGGGGAACTAGAAGCTTGATTATACCAACACAGTATTCATATAAAAATTTAGAGCGCGAATGTCAAAAATCTAACAAAATAGAAAGTCCAATTTCAGTATTAGAGACGTCTGTTTGTGAAAAAAATTGGAAATGAATAAATAAAAATTTTACAGAAACTAAAATAAAACAGTATTATTATTAGGATGAAAATAATATTTGATTTAAATTAGTAAAAATTTTTAACAAACAAAAGTATAAGTGAGTAGGCCTATTTTATAATCCTCTCCAACAATGTAGATCCTGAATATTTAATGAAAGGACCAACTAAATTAAAGATTTTTATGCTAGTTTTTAAAACTAGCAGCAGCAAATGTAATGCTGTAATAAAAATTAATTTAATAACAATATAATGTTTATGCAAACTTTAAGTACATTGGATATGAAAAAAAAATTGTTAAAAAAAAAATATACAAGGCACAAGAAAAAAAAATATTTAACAAAATGTTATTACCAATACATATTTGAAAATATTCAAAGGCTCAACTGATACTTTAAATATTAGAGGTGAAGCAGGCAGATTTTCTTTAGTTAGAAGCTAAATCAATAATGCAAGTGAAAATATTACTTCCATTGCAATGAATTGAATTCTACTGAGTGCTAATTTAAGACATAGTTTAAAAAATATTCTACGAACAACTGATAGGCTGAAGATATTAGAGGTGTTAAAGTATGTAAAGAAATTGAAAAAGGTAAACTCGCAGACAGTATGCAAAATTGATGAAAAAAGAAGCCAAGAATCAGAACACCCCATTTCGGCCAGAACTTGGCATTTGTACAAAACCAAACAAACCAAATTACAAAGTGAAAAAGGTAAGATCACTTTAACAAAAAAAATAATAATAGTACATTAAGAAATAATAAATAATAATAAATGGAATAAAATAATGACAATAAAAGAATTATATATTAGTAAAATGTTATAATAATAATAAAACATCTCAAGTTGCCAATTTTTTAAAAGTTTAAATCATACGTATCTTAAATTAAAATCCTAGAAAAAACAAAGAGCAAGATGAAATCACAAGTTCCATTAAAGACAATAAATTTTGCCTTAAGGTCTCAAGATCAAATCAATTATTTAGTAGTAATTGTAAAAGAACAGAAAAATGTGAAAAATGCAATCTTCGTAAGATCTATTCATTTTGCATAGAGAAAAAGATAGTGCCAACGAGCAAGATGATGGCTAAAATATCTCACCAGCAGCACTTTACCCTGGAAATTTAGAAGTAAAGATAAATAAGTTAGAGTCAAACAAATCAGGAAGTAATGAGCAAAAACCTTTCAGACAAAAGTAGGTAAAAGCTATTTTACCCTGCAGTACCAGTATAAATAAAGCTTACAAGTAAAGATAAGTTCGATTAAGACAATACTGGTCCTAGGACTACTATTATTTTCATCAGCAATGGTTACATGACCTTAAATTTAGCTGCAATTAGTGTATAGGTCCAATTGAAACTCAGAAAGCATATAGATTATCATACTAGTATGATGACAACATAAATAAAAAATACATTTAATAATCTATTATGCAAATCTAAATATAGAAATAGGAAATCTGAAACACCCATAAATAAATATTAATACTGGCAAAGTAAATGGCCACTTAAAAGGAATAGAAATCCAATCTACAGATATAAATGGATTAAGAAATATTGTATTTATTACAAATTTCATAAGACCAAAAAGTGGATTATTAATAGGAATGAATCAAAGTAAATTGTACCCATTGAAGTAGTGGAAGGCCATTATAACTATCCCTTGGCAAGTTAAGTATTCAATGATGGCTTTACAAGTTCGACCCAAGATGGTAAATACCATCTTTCATGAGTTAAGATGTTCATAAGACCACAATACAAAGATGATCTACCCAAATTTCAAAACTTGATTAAGACCTAGCAAGTTGACTGAGCAAATATGTGACGAGTCGTAAGAAGAAAGATCAAGAGTGAAAAAGATAAGGTTTGAAAATACAATTACAAAGGAAACAATTACAGGTAAAATTCAAGGTATACTGCATTTAAAAGAAAGAATATCACTCAGCGATTTCTAATAAACGAAAAAAGCTAAAATGCATTTAGCGAGACTGTCCCGATAAAAAGTAATTTTTAAAGACCAAGAAATATTGTACAGTCCACGTGATAGAATAAGATGAAATGTTAACAACTACTTTCTGCACGAAAAAGTGAGCAACATGAAAAGTCTAATTCACCACACATGACAAATTTCTATTTAACACACCACAGTGTAATCTCCACAAAAAAGAAAAAATTTAAGAGTAGTATTTAATGCAGCTTTGCCATATCAAATGGGGACTGTTTCTTTAAATACATAGTATTACTTCACCAGGAGCCCAACTATAACTGTTCTAACCAAAACAGTGCATCCTTTTAGAAGGCTTCCGAAAAGAGAAATATGCTTTCAAAGCAGATATAGAGAAGATGTTTTATTCAAATACAGGTACTTGACACAGATAAAGATTATCAGCGCTCTTCCATGGTTCCCAAACATTGTAATCCTTAGGATACAGACTTCCAGAAAATACAGGTAGTTAGTAAGTTCATATATCTTGGAAAGTGTGAGCTCTCTTCTATTAGCAAATTATGTCTTGCACCAAACTACAATAGTAAATTGAAGCAGAAAAATTCTGAGCCTAAATTTAGCCAAAGATCATTCCAATACTTCAGAATTTCTCATGTTGATAGACTTGTTGTCAATAATCGTGCAAATCCAAAAATGAGACAGTAGCAGTTTATCGAGAAGTTAAAGAAATTTTAAAAACTTCAGTGGGTTTTAATTTGTATCAAAAAATGTATTCAAAGAAAATTTAATTAGAAAAATGTGATAAACAAAGATTAAAGCAAATAAAATTAAAGAAATAAACTTATCCTTAGATAAAATTGCCTTACAAAAAGTATTTAAGCTTAAGTTGGGACCAGAATAGATTTAAATGACAGCTAATGGGTACGATATAGCAATAAAATTTACAAAAGAAGTTAGTTTTTTTTTGTTCTCAGTTTTAATTTTCCATATATAATCCACGAGATTATATTAGTCCAGTGCTACTAGAAGCTAAAAAGATATTTCAAAATTTATGCGATTAAAAATAAATTATTGGGATAATAAAATTCCATCAGATATAAAAAAAAAGTACAATAAACTGCCTAAATGATGTTAAAAGTTAAGTTATGTGATTTCAATGCTCGCCTAGGATGGTTTTCCTATACAGAGTCAAATCGTTTATAATGTTATAGGGTTGAAGGGTTAAGTAATTACATTGATTTGTTCAGATGGTTCAACAAATGTATGCGTAAAATTATCTGTGCATGTGCATATAGAGATTTGGAGTATTGGAGAGAATGAATTTGAAGATATATGTATTGCTTGGTGTCTTGGTTTGGTGGTGTTAGTCTATAAACATATATGATAGCCTAAATGTAATATATATAATTGAGTGTTATATAGCAATAATAGTAATTCTATTGCATCTCTATATGAGCAGTTACATACAAGGTTGAAATTTATATTTTATGAATGAGAGTGATACATGGAATTGAAAGTAGTTTTGGTTTGTTGTATTTTAGAGTGAGAGGTGGATATATGATGAACATTATATATTATGAAAATATGATCAGAAAACTGGTTTAAAATGATTGTATCATGGTAATTAGATAGTAATGAGATTTAGAGTTCAGAAACAGATATATAACCAATGTGTGGAATATGGTACTGAGCGAGAGCTAGATATGCAGATTGATGTTCAAGTATGGTAATATCTGTTAGGGATGTTTTGAAACATAAGCTTATTTGGAGCACTACGGTGGCGAGAATTGTTGTTGGTACAAAGACAGAAGCTCTAATCTGAGCAAAAGGATAATGAATAATTATAATAGTAAAGAATAATAGAGGATATAAAAAGTAAACCTAAATTAAGGGTCTACGCTATATTGTGTCAGCGAACAGAAAAGTTCATCTATTGACAAGTCTCATACATCTGTGCTCTAGATTGGTAAATAAAACAAGAAGAGCAGGTGAGTTTGGTTAGAGTAAAGCGTAAATTCTGGCATATGAAAATGCCTGGAATTAGTGTAATTGCTGAGACTGCTATAGTTATAAAAATTCATAAATGTTGAGTCTAGTTACTAATTTAGTGGTACAGGTATAAGAGAAGTATTCATGATAAGAGATACGAGATGAAAAACAGTAAGCCGTGCCTTAATATTTAGAGGGCATTATTCGTGGGCACTAGTTTTTTTTGACCATTTAGGAGGATTATAATTCGATATATTAATAGTAGTAGGTGAGTAAAAGAAATCTAGATGACTGTGCATAGTGGCTGATGTTAATAGCATCCAAGTGTATCTGCAAGATATCTCGAGATGTACAAGTTAAGTTGAGGATTGATACTTTATTGACTCTTATAGTGATCTAATGTGAGTTTAGGAAATACAAAAGTTTTACAATGTTAGATATTTACAAAGTCGAGTTAAATTACATATAGAAAGGATGATAAAAGATTTTAAGATAGAGTGCATAAGAGGTAGATATCGCCATAGCGCATGAGCTCAAGCGCGAGCACTATGTGATGGATAATTGTGCGCAAGAGAGTAGATTAAAGTGATGTATCTTACCATTGTTCAGTTGAGTCGCATAGAGAGTCTCTGTTGTGGCGCTCTCTTTATGTAGGGGTATTGAAGAGGAGTAGTTTTAGAGAATATAGATATGGATAATTGGCTCATTATGGTAGCAGGGAGCATATCTATTAGTATAGTTATATGTTCATGTGTATATATCTGAGTTTTTTGTCTTATTTTTCATTCAAGTCTTTAGTAAGTGAGTGAGTTTACTGAAAAGAATTAGAGGATAAGTTGTAAATTTGATGGGTCCGCTTGCTAGTATATAGGGATTAAGTGCTTTGTACAGATGCTTACAATGTAATTATAAATGAATTAAAAATTGAATAGAAGTCACAGTAGAGTAAGTATTATAGTTTTTGAGCGTAAAGAAATTACGAGGTGGATTGATTGCGTTATTCGTCGTCATTTGAGTTCTCTATATATAGAGTCATTTGGTGAAAGACATTGGCGTTATAATCTGTATTTAGAATTTGTCTTATCAATATCGACGGCACTCTAAACAGTTGTCAAACAAAAAACTTAGGTTGCAAGAGGATAATGGCTTGAACATCTGTCTGTGAAATAGTTGGCTAGGCTATTTTATATATATGAGAGGAAGTAATCAGCTATCCGATGATTGATATATAACATAGAAGCTTTATCTAGCGCAAGAGCTCAGTCTCATTAACTGGGCGTTTAGAAGGTAATAAACATTTCGTGAACAATCGTTTATTTCAATGTACAGATTTGAAAGTTTTAAATTATAGAATATGATGAAACGATTTCAGGTATGGGTGTGCTGGTAGTAGTGATTTGTTGTAAAAGAGATTGCTAGAGGAGATTATGTTGCTGTTTGAGTGGCAAAGACATAGAAGTATATGAGTTTTGTTTGAGCGAGAAAAGTATCACAGCAAAGATAGTGTTATGATTACGTGAGTGGTCTTTGGAGATTACTCAATATCCAAGACAATATTGGTGGTATAGTTTTATTAAAAGTAATATGTTAAATTGATTAGGTACAAAGATGACAGCAGAACTAGTAGTGAGAATTAGTAGATGAAGGTTAATTAAAATAAGACAAGGATGTAGCTGAATGATTCAGAGCGAGATGGCTGTTGAAAAGGTACGTAAGAGAAAGATTGTTAATCTTGTCTGATGATAAATTGCTGTGATGATATATTACATAGTTAAGACATACGAGAATTGTAAATCGGTAATGAATCTAAGATATGGATGCAGGAAAACGTTAAGTGATCGTGAGCGAAGAAGGGAATAGTTAAGGAGTGGCTAATTTAAATTATATAAAGAAGAGAAGAATTATTATATATATATATAAATAAATTATAGTATAAATTGAAATCATAGAAAATCGAAGTTACTGATATTAGCATCGAATCTATGGTAGCTGGGAGTAGAAATGGAGCTCGAATATATTATTAAGAAATAGAGTTGAGATGTCTAGAGAATAGTGATTGCTGAAACGACAGGAGGAATATGCGCGTTAGTAGAAGGTTTGGCAGATCAATGGTCGGTGTAAATAAAGGCTTGCAACTAAATAAAGGCTAAGAGAATCCGATATAATTTATAAAACTTTATAGTGAGGGTTAAGATATCTGCGAGCAAATATTATATGGCTTATTGCGAAGTGCCAGCATTGGCTGTTTATATACAGACAAACTTGTCAAATTTGCTAAGGAACAAAGAAAGATTAAAAGCGAAAGGTGAAGCATTGTATATTCATCGAACAAGTATGAAGCATTTAGGAATAAACATCTAGTATCCGTATTCGTGATTTTCAAGAGCTTTTAAATTCATGCAAGTAAAAAATCTATTTAAGGAGAATTGTTTATTCTAGCAATTTTGAAGTTTCTTCAATCGAATATAATGGGGGTGAATGTAGAGAAATGCTCAGAATAAGGTTAGACACATTAAGATAAGAGGTGGTACTATATGCTGATGATCATAAGGAGAGGGAATATTAAGTATATATGTTTTTCTATCTATAGTATTATATATATATCCTTCATATCAACTTTATAATAAATGTCACGTAAGGGCCGATGGCAATTAAGTAATATGCTAGATCAACTCCAGCCACTGAAGTCGAGTCCATGGTCTATAGATCCAATACATCAGTAAGGATGAAGGTAATAGTTATAATTTAGTTTAGGTAAGTGAGAGTGAGTATTTGGTGCTTCGGATTGGTTGGTAGTCTAAGTTAGGTAAATACAGTAACAGCTATGAGTTTTTGTGTCAAGATCCAAAGGCGAATTAATGGAGAGAGAGAATAATAATACACTAATGGTCCATACATGAAAATATATGATATGCTAGGTTTCCAAAGAATTTTAAGAATACATTTTTTTTAACAGAAAAAATTTCTATGCAATGTATAGATAATTATTATAATTATATGTTTTATTTTTAGCTTTACGTTTTTTACTTTTATATTTGTATAGTTGTTATATTATAAGAAGGCTTCACCAGAACCTAATTCAAAAAATAAAAATTGTGTTACGAGCTTTGCGTTTACAACCTGATGTCAGGGATTTCTCATTGATGGAAAATCAATAATATATAAATATATAATAATATTTATATATATTATAATAATACGTATACTATACTATATATATTATATATATATATTATATATAGTATATAATATGATATTATATATTATAATTATGATTAAATAAAAAATTTCACGAAAGTTTTTTAAGGGTGGAAGAGTTAGAAGAAATTGATATATAGAAAAGAAAGACGATTTTCCTTTTTTATCAAATATTCTCTCTTCTCATTGATCACACTTAAAAACACACATGCTACTAAACCAGATGCACGGAAAATAGTTTGTAAAACCTGCCTCATAGCAGAACACGTATATCTTGACATTGTAACAAGGAACACCTAGTGACTAGGTTGAGGTAAGTAAATAATGATTAATTAATAGAGTTAATTACGATTAACGTTTTAAATGTCGCTGGCACTATTTTTGTTTCGAACTTTGCTGGCGCTGCTTTTATCAAATAATACATATTAAAATATATATAAGAAATTCAATATTAAATAATTAAAGTAAGATGCGTCTGAACCTAATGAATAAGTTAGTGTAGATAGAGGGGGATTTGTAGTAGTGATGTGTCTACTAGTCATAGATAAACATATTACTTGCACATACGTTAATAATACCAATAATATTTATTATTCGATAATGGCCATAATTTTATAACTTGTTAGGCATTTTCTTCTCAAAATTTTGCCTTACGTTTACTAGTCTTGTTCATGAACAATATTATTTCTCAGTTGGATCACTGAACTCAATTAATATAATTTTTTTAAGCTTAATTAATTAATTTTTTTCTAACTGAATCTAATTATCTAAAAATAAAAAATCTTTTCCAAAATTTTAATCTTGAGTATGAAACCTTGTGAGAACTCAATTCTTACTTGTTTTTCTCTATCCGGAGAAATAATTTTCTTCGTTCTTAAGATGGAGTTTGTTGTTGTCAATTTTGGTTGGTATTTGCAATCAGAAAAATTCTTCTGAGTATTTGTCGTGATAAAAATTTTCGCCAACTGTAGTAATTTTGTTGATTAACACTTTTCAAGGATGGGGAGTAAGAACTCTGACCTGAATTTTACTTCTTGTATTGCAGGGAGAGGTTAGGCTCTCTGGGGTTACATCAAGACAATCGTAAACCAAACCAACCTATATAAGAATACAAAAACAGAAGAACATACATTTATTTAGTGGGTAGCTAACCTCCAAAATTGGTTATTAAAAGATGAATGATACATTTTACATTAAAATGTCATTCATAATTATCTTATTTATAATTAACTAATTAATTACCACTTTTTGTGTAAACATAACATAAATAAGAATATCTTTATTATAATTATAATTACAATCTTAATATAGACATTATTGTACATAACATAAGAAAGATACATTGATAATAAATTAACTCAAACATCATTTATTATAATTATAGCTATTATCACTCCACCCACAATAATTAATCAATAGTTGTATAATTATAATTCAAGTATAATTTATTGCATAAATAATTAATTACCAAATAAGTAAAACATAAATAAGAAAGGATAACAAAAGTTACTGTCAACTAAGTTGTACTCCTAAAAATAACTTGAGTCTACTTTGCATGACACACATATTATCGCTTTGTACTTAAAAAAAATAGAAAGTAATTCTTGTCCATTGAAGTACCTAAATGCGGTTTATATTAAAATGTTTTTGCAGGAGAGTATAATTAATAATATCTACCTATAATATATATAAGTTATATATATATATTATATATTATATATACATATTATTCAAAATATAATTAATTATGGTATATATATATACTTATATATATTATTATATATATATATAATTATAATTATATATGAATAATTCGCTCCACCAACTAATAAAGACTCGTTATTAAAATATTCTTCTGGTTAAATACGCAGGTTTCAATATTTGTTATTTGATAAATTAATTACATAAATCGAAAACACATTCGGCCATGGTTCACTCTCAGAAAGCAAGTGACGCTTTCCGCTTCCGCTGGCATGGCTGAGCGCGATGTTTACCGTATGCCAAGTTGAGCATACGTGTTTGGGTCTAAGAAAAGAATTTCTTAGAAGGAGAAGTTTTGAGGACTTGCATTCTTCATGAAACAATCAGAAACACAAGGCAATCGCCTTGCTCCTTTTCCGACGAGTGGCATGTAGAGACTATACTTATTTCACCGATATATATATATAATTATATATATAATTAATATATTAATAATAATATATAATATATATAATAAGTATGTTATATATATACTATGATATAGAACACAATAAGTCGAATATTACAAATGATGTGTCTTCAATAATGGTTAGGACTGCAGATTAAGTACGATAAAGAACGGGGACATAACTTAATTGCTTATGTTATATGGACCCTCCGTTAGAACATTCGTCCACATCAAACGGAAGAGTATGTCAAAACTGCTTAATCCGTAATAGTACAGTCTTATGCCAACCGTTTTGGCCTCGGGACTGGAGCACTAGCGACCAATTACCAGACGGCTACGGAAACGACCAGCCAAAGAATAAATTGACACGACTCTGAGTTTAGGATCAGTCGGTCCCAAATTTGGTTTCAAGTATGATCAAAGTTTAGATCAAAGTTTCGATCAAGTACGATCCAAGATTCGATCCCTGTTTGAAAGAGATCTCAGATCGGGAAAATAACTTCCAGTTCGGTCTTGCCCAATCTACTCAGGAATCTAGAATATGCCAGAAAGCTTGCCACTAAAAATACAAAAATTCCCTTAAAAACCAAAATTACATCACAGGTATTACCCTTATATCTTATACCTTATCTTGAATATCACTATGAGAGAACTAATATTTACTTTTATCGCCCTTAGAAAATTTTTGCTTTATCAAAAAACCAACAGACAATTTAATAGCTGTTGTGAGCGCGTTAATATACTATAGTACCCTCTATATCACCTCAAAATTTTTATATCTTATTATTCCACTTGTGAGCAAAACTAGATTATTTAGATCATAAATGCAAATTACATAGTTTTGTATGGCACAAAATATAATCGAAGATATAATATTTTACCACTCATAAGTTAAATCTACTATTCCACACATCTTTCCCGCAAAATTTATACCATTCCATACACCCTTCTAACCAATATATATTCTCTAACAACTTACTTCCTCTTATTAATTACCTCATTCCAGAAAAGTATGTTATCCTTCTTATAGCTACCATATCTAATTACCGCACACAATCATCTACTATTCATAACCTATAATACTTACATTAATTATACTTATTCTAACAATGCTTTTGTAAAGAGTTTTGAAGTTCAACCTTATAAATTCACTATCTTAGTCCATAAATACTTAGACACAACATTCTAAAACTATTCAGAGTTAACGTAAAGCTCATCCTAATTCAATCTTTTATTTAGGTGTAAATGAAGATATCTTAATCCTTATCACTCTTAATTTATTTTATTTTTTTATATACACATTTCATTCTTATATATCACCTTCCTCATCACCTATATTCAATTATATATCCCACCACATAATACTTTAAATTTTACAATAGACACAACATCATAAAACTAGAAATCGTAAATTTTGTAAATCATTTCATCTTATCAATACTACCTATCACAATTTATACATCCAAACATACTTATCAACATCTCCCATTCATCATACAACACACAAGTCTTTTAAAATATAATAAAAATAACTACTCCTCTATTCGATACTATCGATATATATATATATAATAATATATTCAGAAAGAGTAAATAACTAATAAATATATATATCTATAACAAAATATTAATACTATTATTAATTAACATCTATATACAACGTCTAATACAAATTAAATATTATAAAATATTCGATTTTTTTTTTTTTTAATTCTTGTTAGAAGTGTGGACGATGTTATTTTAAAAGTGCTCCTTATTGAGAGTTTATCTTTATTTTATTTTTGTCGTTGAATTTTCTCTATACATTACTGGGTATAAAAATAAATGGCAAATGTGTATTTATTCAAAATATATTGTTTTAATTGATAAAGCTTTATTAAATTATATATTATCGTATAGTTAATAATATGACGAGAATCTCTTCTCATTGTCTTCGGCGAGCAAATTTGAGAGACAAGTCTTTGTTTTAAATTGATTTTTATAAATACTTTAATTTAAAATTAAAATAAAATTTATAATTATTATTCAAATTATTTTTCTTATGACGCTATTACTTACTAAAACTGTTACTAGCCAATAATTTAGCATGCAGGACATAGGAGAAGTACACGTCTTCACTGACTTAAGGACTTTCAAGTGCGCATTTTCTTCTCATACAAGTTGCTACAGTTGTACGCATGCTGCTATTTTAGAGTGTATACGTGGTATAGCTTGTTTTATAACGTAACACTGAATCAAATATTTAGTGTGTGCCTACATAGTCTTGTCTATATTTGTATTTGATATTCGTATTTTCTCCTTTTGTTTAGAATGAAGGTTAAAAGGAGAGAGGTATAGTTTGTCGATGTATCGTCTATCTTTATCGGTCTATAATTTGCGGTTGTAATAGTTACTGTGTGGTTAGATGAGAGAGTTTGTGATGCTCAGCAACATCAAGTTGGAAGTTTGTTCTTTTAGAGGAATTAAAGGTGATGATATAATATAGTTTATATGAATGGCAGGTATCTTGCTGAGAGATGGAAAGCGCTATTGGTTTTTGTCGTGGTAACTTTACACTATACATTAAATATCCGAATACGAATTAAATACACTTCCTTCGAGCTAGGGTAGGACTCGAACTATATATATCACTATATTATTCTCACTTTGTACACAAAACGTCTTCGCCTAAAGAAATACTGTACACAAAAACAGATGACACACTAACGTACTATCATATAACCTTAAACCTATTGCTTCACTTGTCACTAAAGACATCGAATGGTCATCATACATTCATATTACCTCATTATTAATATACTCGTTTATATGTTTCAAATATATATATATAACCTATATTTATTCACATTTACCGTCTGAATGAGGTGGTAGTTTAATATAAGGTTGTGTGCCTATATGTAAACATTTATATATACTTCACCTAGTACTACTCTCTGATGAATCTCGTAATTCTCCTAATACTTCGATGCTCTGTGGCTCAAAATCTTTCTTCTCCTACTCTAACATATAACATTATTGTACACTTTACTGCCTATACTGTTCTCCTAACCAGAAGCAGTATTTTCACTCTTTCTTTGAATATCTTACTTACATATATATTATATATCTTCAATAATCAGAAGACTTGAGTATATATCATCTTATCCATTACCATAAATAACTGAGGTCCCTCTAATATAGTAGTATGAGATTTCCAATGTACATAAATATACTATTATACAATCACTGAAGTATTTATAACTAAAATATTTGAAATACTGATTTATATAGGTTGAGGGAGGAGGTACAGATAATGTACTATTTACATATATATCAATCATTACGATTCTACGAGCTTATAACTAAAATTATCCACAATATATCATAGAACCTATAACACATCAATTCCGGATTACGGTCCTTATATAACCAAATTATATCTATACTATTGAACACTAACTTAGTTAACTCTATATATAGTTATTTCTAACTTACAGCTAGTATCCTTACTCTCTAATTAAATACACTTAACCTATATATTCTCATCCATATTGGTAAATTACTGACACAACCTATATATATTACTCTTTTAACTTTAATGTAGCCTACGTCCTTCAGCTCCATGCCTGGCCTTATATATATACGTTTTTCTGGCTATCTTTATTAGATACTAGGTAGGTGTAATTTGAGTAGGTAGGGTATATTATATACACTTTAGAGAGCAGTCGCTAATGTCGGAGGGTGTGGCAAAGTGTAGCGGATTATGATCTGAGTTTAGCCTATCTGAACGTCCCGGTCCGAGCAAGGCTGAAGCCTGCCAACTAAAGTTTCCGAACCGCCATCGTTGACTATATATAATAATATATATATAGGGTAATCATGTATTTATCAATATTCTCTTCGACTAAATTTTCTCTCCTCATAATTCCATGGTTCCGATCGTGACCTGTTTATACCTCTGGCCTATTCATATGATAAACGACACATTCTAATATGAAATTGATATGCCAAAGATATCGGAATAAAAATATCTATCTATATGTATCTATCCTATCACTTATATATATATATATATATAATATACCAATCTCTAATTTTTACATTATATTATCATGATATATATATCAACAACTAAAGGGGCAAATTACGCCAGATGACACAGACACAGGCTTGGAAGTCGGTGGAAGATATTTAATTCAGCTAAAGAAACTGCTGGCAATGATGGACAGAAGAATTCCACAGAAACAGATGTGGCAGGGCGAGGGATGAAAACACGGGCAAGCGAACTTGCTGTCGACGTGATATGCCTACGCACACACAAAACTCATGTGCAGACACACGCACCAGCCTAGTGAGTGACGATGGGTCGACTGTCACAAGGTGTGACGTAAACGAGATGAGAGTAAGGTGCTCCGCACTGCACACACCTGCCGCTCGGTCTCCTCCTAGTTTATGACTAACAGAGCATATACAAGAGACATATATCTTTGTGCCGTGCGAAGAGCGCATAGATCGTTCGACCGATTGATAGGAAAGTAGAGCCATCAGAACATGTCATCTAAAGCCTTTGGCCCTTTGACAAACACTATCTCCAATATAAATACCCGGTGACCAACCAGTGCCCCCCTCTCACATATGAGCAAATAGTACCTTACCATACAAGGCGTATGAGGCCCCTTGCATGAAGCCTTGGATATGAAGAACTGCGGAAGAGGAATAAAAACTGTCTTCGCCAGTTCTAAACAGGACTCCCAGTTTCTTTGAGGCCTTCCCAGCAACCATTTGGTAATGTTGAGGTTTCCCAAGACATTTTGTTTATGTTAGTGCCAAGGATGTTTATGTTGTCACACATGGAGAGAACCAGCAGAACCGTCGTAAAGACGATACGCGAACTGAAAAGGCCAAAATCCTCTTTCGGAAAGCTTCAGCAAGGTGTCTTAGCGAGAGGGAGTTTGCTATTAGAAGTTGATTTTTTAAAGAATTTGAACTTCACACGGTCGAGTTGACCCCACCGGGAAATTCTAGTCTCAAGACTCAGCGAGACTACCGAATCGGAAAGATTACGACGATTGCACCATATTCGAGGACATTATAAACCACACTAGGAGCAGAGAATTACATGAGTTTCTACAGAAATTCAAGTCGACGATCCTCGCATTATTCACTCCGAATTAGACTTATGCATGTGCTCACGTGACCAAAATACATTAATGTGATCAAGCTAGGTATATGAGAGCAGGCAGATAAGAACTAGGAATATACCCTTGAGGAACACCACATTCAGACATGGTATAAAGGGAAGAATAGACAGGCGCGCCCCCCAGCATACGAACACATGCGGGCTCTACAATTGAGCACAGTATTGAAAAGAAAACTATGACACTAACAGTAAGTTACGCAGAGAGAGAAGGAGGAGAAACCGCATAAAGGAGGGGAACTTGGAGAGCAGTGCGGGTGCACGGATGGTATTTGACCGCGGTGCCCATACCCCCGGGTGAGAGTAAGCTTGGATATTGCAATGCGCAAGGAGCGCGAGATCTCCGCCTGTAGTTCTTAGTATGCGGAAAAGAACATAAATGCAGGTAAGAATAGGAAAGTAATATCGCCAGTAGATCCTCGAGCGCCGGACAAGCCCTACTGGCGCATCGGAAAGTGCACATTGAATCTGAGATTCCCAGGATTACATATAAGAAATGAGGTTGAGAACAGTTATTAGAATGTAGACTCTTTAGATGTAGAATGTCAATTCAAAGCAATTAGCTATAAGAGGCGCGAACTAGTGGAATGTCAGGCATCATGATGCGGAGCGGCTTCCTTTTTTTCGGAACAGAGGTTGGACATGTACGGCCGTGCAGCTCCAAAACTGAGGAAAGTTTTGTATTATTGAGACATAGTGCAGAATATAGTTAACGAGGGGCGGGATAGCACGAAGCCACACCCTCTCAATAACTTCTGCGGGACGAGAGGCCATCAGGGCCAACACACAGATTCAACGTTCGTAAAGCTGTCATGCACCTCTGCCGATGAATCTGTAATCACACCTAGAGAAGGCATCACGGTACTACTCACTGAGAGAACGAAGGATCGCGACGACAGAATTGACCAGAATCGTCCAGGGGTCTATCTCAACCTAGTTAAGCTTAGGAGGTCAAGACTCCGTGAGAGTAACAATTCCGGCCTTTCGACGATGAACACGCTAACAAGAACCAAGATCGACATATAGAGGAGTAAAGACAGATTCTATCAGAGAGTTCTGACCGATGTATTTTTGCCAGAAGGACCAAAGTAAAGATTTGTCAGCAATTCATGAGCAACAAGGAGGTTAGCCGCAACTCTTTTTCTCGACGAAGAGCCCGCCAACATGTGTCCACGTCCGGAAGTAGTATCACTGCAACGATTTCTAGCTGAATGAAAATAGCAAAGAGTGGATAGGGAGCTAAGAGATATATTTTTCACCTCGCGATACGCCGCTGTCCTAGCCTGAAATGGCCCATACGGAAACAGAGCAGCGTATCCGACTACACAATTGAGAGGTGGAAAGAAAGTTTAGTCGAAGATAGAATTTAGCCTCTTCATCCCATCCCAAGATTTTATCAGCTCCCACATCTCACTATGGTTCAGAAAGCGAACGCGTTCACCAACCAGATGATCAAAAGCATCGATGTCCATATTATATTGTTAGCTAGAAGCAACGCATCAGGCCCCCCAATCGCCGCCCGACTCAACACGTGTGCACGAGAAAAAAACAGCAGGGACAGGAGCGTTAGAGGAGAAGGGATTAATAATTAAGAATGATCACTACTTGCGCAGGTTGTGGTCAGATTCTAATGAGGAGGAGAGAGGTCTGTATTTTATAGAGAGAAGGACTAGTGGTGAGACACATAGGTATCAAGTGTGTTAATCCGAGAAATTGGTATTTGGCGAAAGAGCCGGCAATGATGTGGTTCTTTAATAGTTGCCACGTTGAGAACTGCTAAACTGGATTCGGCCTCCTCCCCACCTGAAAAGTATGAGAGGACCCCAACCATTTAGTGTTGTTTACATTGAAATCACCTAGATAGAGGACCTTCAGTATTTGGATGAGAGATATAGACGAGGCTACCTCGTGAGCACAGATTATGACATAATCAAAGTGCGTGAAATCTGTTCTGTTTAGAGAGAGAGCACAACGTCACAAGATTATTGTAGTAGAAGGAAGAAAATTTTAAGCCATAGAATTCATCGGAGTTAGGACGATTCGAGATTTCTCCGAGACGTGTCTACAGAGAGTAGTTCTATGTACACTAACCGGCACATACTTCTCACCCCTTCGACGTAATTATGAAAATAAGTTATAGTTCGTATTATATCTATTTAGAGGACGAGTTAGAGGAGTATATTCTTAGCTATCTGTTCCTCACGACAAAAGCAAATCACATGTCAGCGTAGAAATTTTAGATGGAGCTGTATGCTATATTGCACATTACGGTTTATCTGCATGTGCAAATTTCGAGCATGTACAACGGATTGATTGACTAAGAGGGCTAGATGAGTATAAGCGCGTCGACTTGTATGTGGCGAGAGCACCCTGGCCATCACCTAATCTTCTTCCTTTTTCTTCTTGGCTCAATAGTGGTGTTCCTCAGGGCTCCATACTTGGGCCCCTTTTAATACATTTACTAACAATAATATATTATATATTTATATTTAACTTTATATTATCTCATTTATAATTATAGGCGTTATGATCTTATGTATCTCACCTGCATCATATCATACTAAATCTCTAGTTCAACATCAATTAATTAGTATGCACTATATATATAGTATTAATAGAAAACGAGTATTATATACTAGAACTATATATACAATCATCATATACATTGATATGTACATTATATCTTACACCTGGAGCATTATGGGAGGTAACTATGCTGCCCTATATATATATCTATATTCTCTTCTAATCTTAGGAAGTTGGATACTAAGCTATATCATTAATTTCTTTAAATTACCGAGATGTCCTATATTACTATCAATTGTACTGAGTATATATATAATACTGAGATAATAGTAAATTTGTAACTCCACGGTATGATTATTGAGGTATAGCTCCGTATCTCGATAAGCTACTTGTGAGATATAAATTATCACCAAATTCTATTTATATAAAAAAAAAACTCAATAATTTACTTCAATATATCTATATCTAACTACATCTCTAATAAACACCATTTCTAATATTATACTATTATATCCTATCTTACCTTTTATTGACTTGATTTCCTTATATCATATATAATGCTAGTTCATTTCGTATTGATTATATATGTAACATTAATATATATGTAAACCATCTACTTAGGCCTTTATAACTATAATAAATAAAATATAATATAATCAATATATCAACTGTCTATTAGATAAACCTACACAAGCATTTGGTTGTGAGTTGAAGACGATGGATTATATATTTTATATAATCTCAGAATTAGTAAACCTGGGAGTTTTATCTGTATTAAAACTTTAGCGAGATATAAAACTTATTTATTTATTATTAATTTTCTATCTACATATTTACTTCATACAAGTTAACTATATACCTAATGTTATAATACAATAGGTGACATAACTAAATCCGCCTACTATTGAGAGTTACTTATTATGGATATGTATATAACTTAGCTGTAACTTCTAATATAATATCTGGGGGAGTAAGTGATATATGAGATATGAATATTATTAAGCATCTAAGTGTTTATTCACACTAACCTTTAGGTACTTTTATCTTGAGATTATTAAGCGGTATGACGTAATAGTTAATAAAAGGCAAAAATGATTAATCTAACTTATTAACTGTATTCCTAGTGATGTGTGTGTGTGTGTTCTCTTGCTTTTCAGTCTTTGGGGGAGGTGAGCGTCTGACTCACTGGGGGGCAATAGTTGATGCGGTGAATCTATTCTTTCGCTCTTTTCCTTTTCGCGCGGCTGTTTTCTTCTAAGCCAAATGGATGAATATTTTACTAAGCATTAGTGTTCTTCGTTTTTTTCTTACTTGTTAAGAGAGATGCTTTCTACATTTCTATTTCTAGACGTTTTTTTTATAGAAGTTTTTTTTCTACGTTTTTATTTTTAGACGTTTTTTTTCTAATCCTCCAAATATTGATGAAACGAAGCGAACCCCTTCCCTTTTGCGACAATTGATGAATAACAATGTTTGAGAGTCTGAGAAAGAACATTAATTTATGCGAATGGAGATAAAATCGAGGAGAGAACATTCACAAAATTTTATTTCCAGAATTTTTGTCCATTTCCAATTTTTCTCCTTCTGCAGAACAGCAATATTATCTCAATTTCTTTTCCACTTATCTGAAAAAACATTAAACTGAAGTAAACACACACACACACACACACCACACACACACACACAGCACCACACACACACATACACATATCTATCTTTATTAATGAAGAACGTATACCCTCACTAATTATGATAAGCACATATATATATAAGGGGTGATGCTAATTTATATTGTTTATATCCTAGACGCACTATGTAAAAAAAATCAAATGATTAGCTATATTAATAAACTTACACTATCATAGGCGAATTTAGTACATATGTACGTATATGTGTAGCCTATATAATTATATTATTATATATATAAATATTCACTATTATCTATTTTGAGTATATCATCTATATGCTCATAACCCTAGATATCATTATATTAGTAGACAAACATTTTTTTTAAAAAGAGAATAAATCAATTGGTTGAACATTATAATAACACATTCTAAGAGAGAGAAGCTAACAGTGTATATCCTTGATTGTTTTTTTTTTTTTCAACCTTAAATCGTCCATCTTTCTATACAAATTTTTTTTTATTTTGTTTATAGATGACTGTCTGTACCTCTAGCTATACTGTATTGTGTACATTACTTTTTATATAATGGCCAAATACTCTTATAAGGTTGTTGGCTATACGCAGTAATATTTCTTACGAGGTAATGCTGCCTTACCTATAAATGACTCAAGTTTAAATATTTAAACCAGAGATATTTTTCTGCTTCTTGTTCTATCCTTGCCAAATCATAATTTAAATATTAATATTTAAGGTTTTTATTGTATATATATATATTATTAAATTGTTAATCACACTATATATATATATAATTATAAAATTTATACCCTAATATATATCCCTTGATATAATTAAGATAGCCTTTGTCACCGTATGTAATAGCGGTATTGAGGTTAGGTATTATATAAACGTGAGAGAGATATATATTATGAGAGACTTAGTATAAAATAAATTAAGTTTATATATATATATATAGGAGCCTCTGTTTATGTTACGTACTATCCGTCATTATTGGGAGATATTATATATTTTTTTGTTTTTATTTTTCATATTTCTAAGTATAATAGTTCCTAATACAATCAATTTTAAGTTGATTGGTGGTATACATGATAATAAAATAATTAATGAGACTTGATTACCGTTTTCATCTGTTTTACGACACCGTCAGTTTTAATTTATTTTTATTTTATTTTAACTAAAGAATACCCTCAAGGGATAAATCTACGCAAATGATGGGTACAGTAGATCTGTGGTCTCTCGAGCCTTCCGGCGAACGCGGGTAGTGACTAATTATCCCCCCCCTCCAGGAGGGGTCTCTTCGAGATACACTCACACCGCCTCTTTGTAATTATGGGTGTCTGCGAGTGGGGAGTTCCTGCCCACCCTACGCTCTAATCCCCGTCTAGGTTCACTCTTACAAGCCTTTCACCTAATAATATTTATTTTATTTATTTAATCTAATATAAGGAAATACCGATACACAGGGTACCGCAAAGCATGCAGGCAGTCGGGGTGACTATCTCGCCTTCCCGGGCGATACGAACAGGGCTGGAACTATTTCCTACACCGCCCTCTCAGGGAGGGTCTCCGAAACCCCGACCGCTCTTTCTGGTGATTTGGGTGTTCCGCGATGGGTGGTTCCTCCAGCTCTACCCTCCCCTACTAATCCCATCACCCCGTTGAGGGCTCAAACTCTCCTATAAATTATATTTATTATTTTATATTTTATTTTATACAATTTTTGTAATATGCTATATGCCTGAATCTAAATATGCAATTGGATTTTTTCTAGGACACACCATATCTTTAGTGTAGATGTATTAATTATTAATAATTGTATATTATATTATTTGTTTTATTTGTAATTTATTATTTATTATTTTTTTTTTGGTATTTGGGTTCTGAGTCGAGTGGGTGATTCCATCTAGTATACCCTCGACCCTATCGTAGGTATGTAGAAAACGTATCCTCCATATAGTACTATATATATACTCCTCTCGGTCACCCCAATCACGGCTCAACCCCCTCATATAATATTTTATTTTATTCTATTGTTTTACATTTTGTAGATAAGCTATTTATATGCTGAATTCCAGAAATATGTCAAATTTTTGTTTATTCTGTAATGAAGAAGTACTTTACGAGATATTTCCTCTTTATGAATTTTTTTATTTAATTATTAAAAATGTGATTTTTAAAAAAAATTATTATAAATATATTTTCGAACTTTTTGAATCATGTATAGCCGTCACCAGCTTTTAAGAGGATTCATATTAGTATCATATTTAAACTTTAAAGACAATATGTAAAAATAACAAAAAAAATCAAAACTGAAAGGAAGTACGTACCAAACAGCAATAACAGGGGCCGAGATGATAAGTTTATACGAGTTTTTTATATATATATTTATTTTTATTTTATATTATATTATAAAATATAAATATAAAATGAACAAAAATAAGGGAATATAGTTATTATTTATATGTTATATATATGTTTATTATTAATAATATAAGAAAAATAACGCAATTTTGTTTATAAACTGATTTTATGGTAAAACTATAAATTTCTTTCCCTGACCTTCGATTCGATATATCCGAAATATATATCGATAACCGATATCTAATCGAATATCGATATCTATCGATATCGATATATATATATATATATATATATATATACCTATATAAAAATCTAAAATATTTTTTTTTTTTTTTTTATAATTATGATTTTTTTTATAAATTAACTTTATATCTATACATCTATGATATTCATTTATCTATTCATTATATAGAATAATATCATAAAATAATATATAGTTATAGCTTTTATATATATTATTTCTTAGTTATATGTCAAATATACTAGTGAGTACCTCTAAAAGAACCACAAGTCTATATTCTCATAAACACGTACACAACTTATCAGTGGAAAGAATACAATATTAGTTGGAATGCTTGAGGATCATAAAATTTTAGATCTAGGCGGAAAATAAATTAATTATAGATAAAATATAATAATTGTTATAAATTAGTAATATGCAGTAGAAAGCCTAGTTAGGAGACTGCTTTATAGCGTACTTGAAATAAATAATAGACTTTCTAGTAAATTTTAGTTCTTCTTTTTTTTTAACTAACAGAAAATATACCCCATGGAAATACCTAGCACACCGAGATGGCAGAGATCGGTCTCTTTCGGTATGTCACCCCCCCCCACATCCAAACCGCCTCTATTTATTCACCGTGCTCCCCTCCTCCCCCTCACCCCCCCACCGGGGACTACGTGACAGGGTTGGACTATTTCCCCCTCCGGGGAAGGGTCTTCCGCACCCGCCCGTCTCTAAATTTGTTATTTGTATTTGTCGCGGGGGTCCTGGCGACCATGGCGCGCCTAATCGGGGTAGGAAATATCTGTGTTATCCACTCGTTGATGCTCGAGCCCCCTAACACTTACCAGTTTCACATGGTAATACCTGCATTTACTAATATAAATATATCTATATTAAATTTATTATATGATTATTTATTATGTTTGTTATATTAATTAATATACTATATATATACTATTAATTATAATTAATAATAATATATATATTAATAATATTATAATATATTTATTATATCTATAAATAATATTATATATATATACTATACGATATATAATATTATTAATTATAACCTTATAATTAATTATATTATTTATTTATTAATATATATCTATATTATTAATTATATAATTATATTTAAGTAATATTTAATATTATTACTATGTCCCTTTCGCCGCCTTTGAGCTCCACACAGGAATCCTCAAAAAAAGGCATTTTTATTCGTTATTATTTTTTTTTTTAATTTTCCCTAACGTAGTCTGGACCAGGATTACACAAATGTATTCCTTTTCCTCTCCTGTTACACTACGCTAAGAGTATCTGAGAGTGAGTGGATTGGTGTAGATCTTGCTATGCGGGTAAGCATGCCCCAACTCATAATTATATTATACTATACTAGAATAGAAAAACATAAAATTTTAGATTTAAGAAATTAATTAGACAAATACACTATATTATGTAAAGACTACCTAAGCCTATTTTATACACTTATATATATATACACTATTATATAGTCTTATATATATTATATATGATCTACTTTTTTTTTATATATATAAAACTCTATTATAAATTAATAATATAGTATAATAATATATATATATATATATTACTCGTTCGTTTCGTTAAACTCGTCGGAGTCAGAAAAAATCCACCCTTATATAAGTATCTATTTATTATACACTAGTAGGACTTATATTATTAAGTTATATAGAGACGTAAACGTATATTAGAGTAACCCTCTACTAATTTATGGTTATATAAGGTATATTCGTCATAAGTCGTAATAAAGTATAGGTATTACATTAACGTTGACCATATCAAGTATAGTATTTTATATGGCCACAACCATTACATAATTATCTACACCCTATACATATTAATATCACTAAAAAATCATACTCCGAAATTCTTCTCTTATTCTGCACCTTTTTGTCTATAGTAGAGTCTACTATCTTAGCCATAATACTCTATGATTCACTTCAATAACTTGGGAATACATTTTGCGGATCAAAGGACTGATAAAAATAGGACAGTACATTTCAGGACAGTAAAACAGCTGGTAATTATTGCTAAAAGTGAAGAATAAAATATGATTTTTTGATATAAGTTAAAGCTACTCTTGCCAAAATCACGCAATCTCTTGTTCCGCTTAATTGAATCTGAAATATATTTTCAGCAAACATGTGAAATTAATTATTTTCAAGACCGTGAGTTTTAGAGAATTTATTTTAATATACGATAAATAAGTTAATTTTTGCAGACTGAGCGAGTACAGCACAGAGACACTAAATTCGCAAAGTCGGCATCAGTTATACAATATACATTCTGCTTATAATGTGAACTACTTCGTGGACATCTTGAGGAACTTAGATTTGTGCGTTATCTTGCTTGTTCTTTCTTTGAAGAAGACTTTCAAGATCTCAAGAAGTTTCTGGTATCACCTTCACTCCTATAGAATTGAGATGAAGTAAATCTCTAGAATGTATCACTTCATCACATACTAATGCATGTAGCTAACAACCCATATTTATATCTGCAGGCAAAGATATCTAGATATTCTGAGCAGCCACCTAACTTTCGTCCTTCTTACTTGGAAAGAGCACTCTACTCTAAATGTTCAAGAAAGCATATATTATAGTCACAAATTGAAACCGCAAAGAACTCTAACCCAAGAGTATACTTCAAACGATGAAGGAAGAATACATCAACGGTTCCTTTGAGATTCCATATTTCCAGAGGTACATAGATCTATACACTACTATTACGAAATATCTCTTATAAGAAGAACCAAGTAGTCTGAGTCGTTAAACAATAGAATTACTATAATTATCACTCTCGTATGAAATCTATGAGAATACCTCAGTTAAATGATTCGGTTCACTCTGTTCATCAAACAGACATGACGATTTTAACTTCAAGTACACAATAAATTTCACAGATAACACTTAGGTCTAAAAAGTATTTGTATAGAGATATTATGTCTGATTTAATGGGAAATGTATAGTTTTAAGTATTATACATATAGGATGTGCGTTGTCTTGAGCGGGGTTCTGAAGCTTGAGGGAGTATCTGAAAGTGCCTTCAATGATAACTCACTGAGATCATCATCCGTGCCTAAAATGCGCTATTAAGTCGAAGCTAAAATCCAAGTGACTGCTATCCAGTATAGAAAGCATAGAGAGATCATGAACAATAAGAGTGGTCAGATGGAGATAGAGAGCTGTAAGGGACGTGGAGTATAGAAACGAATGGAGCAGTATACAGAAGCATCTCATATAGCACGGGGGTTGCTTTGAAGTAAAGGAGATACAAATGCAGGATCTTTAATGAAGGTGAAGAATAGGGGTAAGAGGTATCGATTATAATAACGGATTTGATGTGCTAGAGTGTTTTACAGAAACAAGCTGAAAGGATAGAAGGAGATGGACTCGGAAAATTCTAATGCGTATGATTGTTTTCGGGGGGCTGAACGAAATGAGTGAGGGAAGAAGGAATAGGGGTATAGTGCCATAGTTATTTCGGGAGAGTTTGTGGATAAGGTATACTATATCTCCATATGTACAAATGTGAGTTCGAGATACACCCCACAGTGCCGCCGTTAATAGCTGCAAATATATTGAGAAGGAGCAGATATTTTCTTATGATTATTCCTAAGTCGTATGTACAACAGTATTCTTTATTTAATGGAAACGCCAGTAATCGAGATAATGCATGGAGAAGAGCATAAGACTTTTATTAGCCGAGTGAGATTCGAATGCAATTTTCCGAGATAGAGCGTTTATGAGGAATACATCAGACATGATAGAAATTGTCTTATTAGAGATCTTCGAATGCAGGCCTGAGAGAGGACGACGAGGGGAGAAAACATAATGATATAGACCCTCACTAGAGCCAATAGACGTAAAGACATGATCAATAGGGAAGATCTGTCTGTTACGACTCAAGAATTT
Source organism: Trachelipus rathkii (assembly GCA_015478945.1). Taxonomy (NCBI): domain Eukaryota; kingdom Metazoa; phylum Arthropoda; class Malacostraca; order Isopoda; family Trachelipodidae; genus Trachelipus; species Trachelipus rathkii. The sequence continues at coordinate 38,294 of JABUQX010065126.1, forward strand.
GTGTGTTCTAATTAGAAAGACTAACATCTTTGAAATAAATCACTTAGAAAGCTAATTACTCATCCTGGTATTGACAGACTGAAAATATAGACATAAACTTAAATACCAATAAAAGTATTATTAAAAAAGTCATAAGCATAATTGAAGTATTATATCCACTCATTTATTGACAATAATCAAGACATTGAGTCTACATCGTAGATCAACGGATGGATGGTGCAGAGTATATGTCAGTTAGGACTTGAGAGGTCCAGAGCACCAGTTCAATCACCATTAAACCATATCAAGGCAAGGCCAAATGTTATGTTAAAATGTCACTACCTATGTACCTGCATTAGCGTGGTTATTCCTGCTATCACACTCACATTCTGTGGTGTCAGGGTGAAGCAAGGGTTGGAAGGCTGGCACAGAGAGTACACTAGGTTCTCACAGTGAAAGAGATAACAATTCATCAGTAGAATATAAGCACTTACGCACGAGATGAAAAAATTAAGATACTTATGACAAATTGAATATTTGTGGTGGAGGAAGGGGAATGGAAAGATAGTTGTGTAGCGAGTGGGACGGAAATTAGGGTATAACGCCTAAGAGAGTGAAAAGATGCATGTTAATAAGAGAACATCGTGACAGCACAGCCAACGTATAGTTCGCAGTAAAACATTATGGGCGACGACAAGTCAGATGAAGGACAGTACATAGTAGATGTGGAGCGAGATGGAGAGTTGGACATGTTCTATGCACAAAAAGAAAAAGAGAGATGAAATGATGTTGAGGAGCGACACCTATTAGAGAATGCGACAATGCTAACAGAGGAAATAGAAATAAGACCATGCATATGAGCAAAGAGGGCGGTGGAGAGGGCGAAGTGAAATGCAAATAAGAATTTTAAAATGTTGACAAAAAATTTTGAGAAACAAAGGAAAATTAGTTTTAAATAATCTGAAAGATCCTATATTAAAGTAATAAATAAATACAGCTTTAAACTTTAATTTTATCTTTTATAGAGAGGCGCGCGTTTCCATAGGTAGGGTAAGGTTGAAAACGAATCTATCAGAGACGGTGGGAGGTTAGGCGGCTGAGCAGATAGGTGTGCGTGAAGTGATAATTATCCAAGAGGATTATTGACACTGAAATGGTCGAAGCACTGATCAGAGACAAATATGCTGGGGACTAGGCGAAACGGAAGAGCGAGAGAACGAGGAGTATATCACTAGACTGCGACAACATAAAATTATAAATAAGGGCTGCTAACATAAAGAAAAAAAGAAGAAGGTACGACAGCTAGATGGTGTGAGTATATGGAAATGAAATGGAAGGGGAGGAGGTTAGCTTTATTGCTTTTGGTAAAATATAATTTATGATGTCGAGAAGGAGTAGTTTCCACGCAGCATCGTGGAAGGATTGGTCTAGTCTTCGAGTCTCATATGCTTTATTAAAGCTCGACACGAGCACTAGTGATCTATGGAGTACTGAGTAATCACAGAATGTTTCTGCGAGTGTGCTTTTTGATACGATCGAGTCCTCATAGGAAAGTTCGATGGAGTATCAAACTCTTGTGAATGAGGAGTGATTATACTTACCGCGATAATAGATAACGTACCTAGTGCACATAAAAATTGAGAAGGATTTTTAGGGTGGAGAGAGGGGATGATAGACTACAGTAATTCACATGAGAGAAGTGATCGTGAAGATATAAGGTAACAAGTAGAAAACGCGAAAGCACTGTCTATCGTGTGTTTCTGATGAGAGATCTTTAAGATGAATAGCATATGATTATTAGGAGTTGAACTAGAAAGAGGAGAGAGGACTAATAGGAGAGGTCCTTCGAGATAGACTTTTGTAATTAGAGCAGTGAGTAAACTTAGGTTAAAGGTATTTAAGTGCCTTATATAAGAAGGTATGTGTGAGTATTTCAGTAGGGAGATGATAAGATGCTTGAGTAAGAGATGAGAGTTGGAGTGCAGGCGATGTGTCAATTCGACTTGTGCGTATCAATTTTACATTAATGGATTGAGATCTTGTAGCAAGGACTGTAAATGAGGGAGGGATCACGGTGCGCGTAATCTTATGTCATTGGATGTCATATCATCTTATTTCAATTGAATTCCATTTCAGTAAAGCTAATATCACTCCTACTTACTAACTCAACACTTGATATATATCACACTACACTCTAGTATGCCAATATAGAACCTATTTCTAATTTAACCACTTAATTCATTCTACGATATATATATCCCTGATAATGATTGCTAAAAATCCATATAAGAGGCGTGAGAAGTATATAATTGGGAATGTGAACCACATTGATATACTCTTGCTTTGCGCGCGTATATACCTGCCTAGCAGGCAGAAAGATATCAGAAGTGTTTCTTGCAGTCATCGAATAGGAGTTTGAAATAGAGAGTTGCGCAAAGATGGATACTCAAGGTATATAAATCACGGATGAAGGATATAACGTGTTATGATTTGAGAGGAGTGAAAAACAGAAATAGGGATGGCGAGTCGAGGACACAATATAGGTATCTTCAGAAGAAGTAAAGAGCGTACATGATTTAGGGACACGGCTATTCAGAGGTACCAGCACGAGCTATGCCAAGCGAAGTTATGATAGTTATCAAGAGCACAGGGACTATGCTATTGACACATCTCGAGGGCAATATATTGGAAAGATGGAGGATTTATCATCTAATATCTATAAGATAATGTATGTTTTTGACACGATGCGTTTCTACTCTAGCGGTACTATAAGTGGGATGTGAACACATGCGTGGAGTATAAATGCTACACCAAGCAGGAAGTGGAAGTGCTCATTTGACGGATGAATCACGTTGTCTTCAGAGATCGGTGGGTTTTGCAGCATAGAAGAGGCACACCAAAGAAACGATGAGTTATCTTGGGGAGCGCCGGCATAACAAAGCGACTTATATAATACTTAATTTATGCCCGTGCATTGCCTTAAAGAGTAGTGAATGTTTGTATTGTAGAATTGTTTTGTGCTAAGCGAGGACTGATGTCTAAAGATATTGCCGATCACTCTTGAGAGAAATTTGACGGTAACCACACGCTGTTGGATTAGGAGGTACTGGGACAGGTCGGAGGATATTTCATTATAGTGAAAGAGAGAAAGAGGGGAGCGAGACCAAAGTAGAGACGTATGATGGATATAATAAGGAAATTGCTGTGAAATGTTAGAGAGTGGTATAACTTAGGCTCTGGATGCGATCACTTAGTCAGCAGTTCCCTTGGACAGCATGAATAAAGAATGGAGAGTGTGGTCGTGTAAGCGAGAGATGAATGCAAAATAATTGAATTTTACGGACGTCAGTCATACACCTTACCACTTTAACGCTCTCGGCTTTATGAGGAGCATACAGTGTTTCGAATATAGCTATAGACAATAATCACGAGTCGAGAATCGCACATGATATCTAGATCTGATATTACATAGCGTGAGTATAGTTTATCTACACTTAATACTTGCATCTAGGAGCGCGTGGGGTGAGAGGTCACCGCTGGACATCTGTATTCAATTTCCACACCAGCAGGGTAAAAGTTTTATATATGAGATCACTCATTCTAATATATGAGCTTAAGTCAACTACTCACCAACCCTAGTATAGTTCGCTGCCGAGGAGATATGAGCCCAGTAGCTTAAGTATCCACTCACAACACTAAGCGTTTTAACTTATCTCCATCGGTGATCACGTTACTTACCCATTGAGTTCCATATATATTTTATTATCGCTATTCTAACCCACTATATTACAGACCTAATATATTATACGATATATAACTGTATTTCTAGTTGTTTTAACGCGCAGATCTACTAATATTTTAAGTTAACTGAAAAATATTTATACATCCATACATACACTTGTTGCCGCCGTTTTTCTTTCCTTCAATACTCACAGTTTTCTAACTTCCACTTTCTATCATATATCTTTTAATTATCACCTATTGCAGAAAACAATAGCTAGTAAGTCCACATCCTAATACTGTAATAATTAACATTTCTACACATTTGATCCCTTAATTATATATTCATTACTTGCGTTTCCCTATTATCACCAAAAATAAGAAAAAACCCTGTTTTCTTTTAAAAAAAATGCGCTTGTCATATTGATTATATGATTGGTAACTGATGTCTTTAATGATAAGGTTGCCAAAGATGTCTGAAATTAATAATATATATTAAAAAATATTATAAATTTATTAATAGTTAAAATAGATAAATAAATAAAATATAAAATATTATATTATATACCTTCTATATATACTGTGATATTTTTCCAAAGTGCTTATTTTTATCTTACCACACTTCATACTCTATACTATCTTTAATTAACAAGCCATTTTCAATCAGTATATACATATCTTATTATACTATACTTAAACAATCATATTTCAGTTAACTACTCACTGCATACTTATCTTATATTAAACTTATATTTAATCTAATAATTATATTATATAATTTCATAATTTAAGATAGGATATTTTTCTTTATTATCTATATATAATTCCGTACTTATAAACTTTCACTGCTTGTATTATAGTCACTACATGTTTCCTAACGAATATATTTAGAATTCTCGTATCATTGAGAGTATAAGCTATTCCGAATACACCTAAACTAATTTCCCCGAAAATCGATTTTAAACGCTTTTTTTTTATTTTTTTTGTTACATATGTTTCAAATTTCTATTACATTATTATTCTTTTTTCTCAAATATCGACTAGCTCAGTAAAGAAACTTAAGTATTACCCCTTCATATAATATATAATACTCAAAGCTGTTCATATTATTATTATATATAATAGTATATATCATAGGTATTTATCGGGCTAGAATTATTTGTTACTAGATATTAGGCTCTAAGGTAGACTATTGCCTGTACAACCTATCTTAATACTGGGAGGTAGTTTATTTTATCTGCACACTTATTATTGGTACAGTTCATTAGTCATTATAAGAGTTTCTCCTTCATTATTCATAGTCGGATTTGCCAGTATAGAGCGATATTTGTTTCCTTATAAACCTGCGTGCTGCCAATATATAGATAAAGAGACTAGAGAACGATTGTGCTACAGTGTTTGAGAATACACTTCTTCGCTCTTTACTCGAACTGTTATAAGTGGATATTCAATAATTCTTTTCGTATACGCTTTTCTGCTCGCTATATAACTTTCTTATATGAGTAGGTAAGACCTTATAAATCTTAATTCAGTCACACTGATATTCACCATTAATAGTCTTTTACTTCTGTCTCACAAAGTGACTTGTTCAGTTGATAATGGTGCTTATTTTAGATAATATCTTGTTGGGCTATCCATTTTAAAATGTTGTCTTAATTGTAAAGATGACATGTATTTAATGATGGAGTTTATATTTACAATATTCTAAATTGCTAAACACTCTTCACAGACGGAGTCATACGCACGTATAGTTTTTAAAAGCCGCGAAATATGCTTCAATACTTTTTATTCAACTCATGCTCTTAATAGAATATTGTTTATCATTCTCATCTACTAGATCTCAACTGTGGTGATAGAGCTTTCTAAAACCTATTTCCAGTTATCATAGTCGACAAGATCCTCTCAGGTTTCTCGTCTACATGGGATTATTATTATATTCTCAAAATCAATCAACATAACATTAGCCACACATGTCGTAAATCAAGAATATAAAGCCTATTCTGCTACTAAGCCAACATCCTAAAATCATAATAATCTATTCATATATCTCTTAATTTGAACTAAATATTCAATAAGCGAAGTTTGCAACTACTTACCATTCAAATTCAAATGGTAGTAAGTTAAACCAAATTTATCATTAAATCTGAACGAGCCAGTGTGGAGAGTAAACTTATAAATTAAGTAACTTTTTTCTAGTTTAAAATTACTAAAACTTGTATACATAATTTAGATCGACCCGTTTATAAATCTTTTTACATCACTGTATTTAATAAATTTCTCCACGATGCAACATCTTTCTCTATAACAATTTATTTTACTATACCACTTTTGTCGAAGCAACATTATCTTACGACTACATGTTGCAGAAGAAAGAACGTATTAATTCTGTATCTCATCTGTATAGTCGCATTTATCTGTAACAAACTGATTCAGTTCTTAAACAAAATTATATACTTCACAAGAAGTTACTGCGTGCATTGCGGAAACTAATATATGCTCACGATTCTAAAGATAGTTCGATTCGAGAATAAGATCTTGTTACCATAAGATTGATATGAAGGCTATATTTCATAACCCATAGTAAATACTTTATCAAACTAACCGACTATATGAATCTGCGTTCATATTCCACTTATGGGGAGGTAGTATTATGCTAGTATACACTTTATCAATTCTCCTATTCTCGACTGAGAGGTATATCGTTTATATCTGACGTGACGTGACTCACGAGCGTTGCGGATCTATATCGTGAGTCGTATATCGACGCGGTAACTTGGTATTCCAAATTAGTAATATACGTTATTAATATAACCCTATCATATCATACTATTATCTAGTATAGTTCGGTTATGATAAAGTATTGATTGGGCGTACTAGTACTAACGTGAATGACTATACTAGTATATATCCATTACTATCTGTTATCAGCTCAATAAACTTATATATTATCAGCACGTCTAATTTATAACTAGCTATATCGGTGCGCAGTACCGTGCGACCGCTACACAACGGAGACGTGCAACATATTCCTCTCGAGCACATGCGTGAGTAGAGGTTCAGAGTGCGAGCACAACTTCTCATAAGTTCAGAAAAAAGTTATAGTTATACACGCTATATACTATATGTCGCGTATTTTTTCAAATATAATCATCGTTTTCAGAGTGCATCAGCACTCTGGCATAAATTCTCAGATTAGACAGCACCCAACTAAAGATTATCTTCTATAAAAACCAACTTACTTACACATTCTCAGAAACTTAGAAATGCCTTTCCATGAAAATATATAAATTTTTGGTGCTCCAAAATGTGTGCGTACGCTGCGTTCTACAGCTATTACCTCAATATAGATTTATAACTAGCATTCACCTTCTCGTACACGTAGCTAATTTCCAGAAGTTACCCATATACACACATAAACTTTAAGAGCTAATATGCTAATTTTACATTAAGATCATATATACTTATTATTACTAAATGTATATATACTCTACTTACCTAAATATTAGATATTAGTAGCTAGGATAGGTGAGCAGCATAGGAGAAAGTATATATAAATCGACTGGCATCTAGTAATACTATACATTAATATACATCCGATGTAATATTTATATAGACCTAAAACCCTTCCGGCTACTGATCTACGGTCCGATTCTGGTTACGACTCCCGAGTGTATTGAATTTCTTTTTATTATCTTGTATTTTCTTCATTATTCACGATTACCTTGTCGAGTCCATATACGGTATGATCCACTACAGCTGGAATTCATGCACAGTAACACGGACTACATGAATTCTAAACACGTTCGAAATATTGTCTTTTTCTCGACCCACCAACTCATATTTGCAGGGCATATAATATACAACTTACACTTATTTAAGAAATCACACACCTTTTTTTCGTAGCTTAAACTGAGTGTTTTACTACAAAATGCAATACATCTCCGAAAAGTGCACTGGCAGCCTTACAGAAAAACCAATTACATATTGAATCAGAATATCATCTTTTCAAAAATGTAAAAAAATATAATAATATATACACTAAATAAATATATTTTAGGGCGCTCGAGCCGACCGGGGGACATGCAGGTGAGGGGTACGTATTTTTACCATCACTCCCATATGGATGGAAGGGCGAGGAGTGAACCCCCCCGAGCACACCCAAATACCAAAGAGAGCGGGGGTTCCGGGAGACCCTCCCCGGGAGGGGAAATAGTCCTCTATCCTGTGTTGTTTCCTGGAAGACCGAGAAGACACGACTGCACCGACCATGTTTTGAGCGTTTATCTATCCTGAGCGTATTCTCTAGTTGGAAAAAACACCCAAAAAAATAAAAAAAATACTATTACTATAAAAAATTAATATTTTTAAAAAATTCATTTAATCAATATTCTCTTGAAGCTTTTGAACCACGATCCGCTTCACCACACTTTTACTATATACTATGAATTAATTCATCACTATCTTCCAGTACCGCATATATTATAAAAAACAAACAAAAATCAAAATTAAACCTATCGGATGTCGTAATAACAACGCGTGAAAAGGTCACTATACACTTTGAATCATTCTCTTTAACCACTGGAAATTGATTTTAGAGGATCAATACTAGAAATGATATTAAAAAAAACCACCAAAAAAAATTATAACTTGACGTGAGTCAAGTAAAACAGAATAAAGGGCATGATTATTAAAATGAACCGACCTAATAGGGTGAGCATATAAATTAATAAGCTGAGTAGGGGGGGCGTAATACACTATGATACACTACTTATACTATATACTATAAGTATGATAAACGTATAACAGAGGTGGTCCTCTCTGGTACGAACACGAATATTAAATTTTCTTTCTCTTTAACTAAAACTAGTATAGGTGATCGCATTATGGGAAGCCCTGTCTTACTCATTTTACAGACTCGTCATGTTTTGTGAGTGGTTTTTGTTTTTTTTTTTCAACATATCGCTAGTATATCTTGATACTACCGTAATAAATTCAGCTGTGAGGAACATGATCAAAAGTTCAAAATGTGTCCTAAGAATTGCATCTCATCCTTCAGAGACTTACACTCGATTCATTTAACCAATCATTTATGATCATAAATATTTAAAAACCCGAAATATCTAAAAGTACATAAACTACAGAAAAACCACCTTGCCTATTTGAAATCAGCGTATAAAGCGTTTGACCAACCTTAAAATTGACTCACAAAATTAACATATATAAGGAAAGAAAATATATATATTTTTTCTTAGTTATAAATAATCGAAAAAACACAACACAATTACAGAAAACCATAACAACAAATTACATTATTTTGACCCAACGTTGTCAACCGAATTAGCGAAACAATGTATCAGAATAAAATAATCATCATAACAACCAAAAAAAATATGCCAGGCTTATTTTAGTCACGGGAAACGGATTGGCTACTGTACTCTATACCCCCTCAGTGGAGAGGGCGAGGAACCCCCGCGACACCCAAATACCTCAAGAGAGGGAAGGTTCGGAGACTCGTCCCCGAGGGAGTGGAAGATATGTCCTTACCCTGTCCCGAATCTCACACCGAAGGAAGGCCGGAGACAAGACTCTGCCATCTTTGCGGTTTACCCTTGTTAAAACATAAGTTTATGATGAAAAAAAAAAATTAATAACTGAAAACGCAAAAACGTAACTGGTCCTATATATTTAATTTTGAAGAATCAATGGTTCAGCCGTCACCCTTAAATGACTGAGTTAGGATCATAATATCAGATGAAACTAAGAATATAAAAAAAACAAAAAAAAATACAAAACTGACGGAGTCGGAAAACAAAAATAACACCGGAATAAAGTATAATAAATAATATCTAACATATCTATTGGCTACCATAAATACTATTATTTAAATTATTACACTAGATAGAGTATATACGTGTAAATATAAGGACTCTCCTTAATATAGTTTTGACAGTAGACAGATCTTACAGCATTCCAATTCAATAATCCAACTTATTATTTTTATGTATTCATAATAATTTAATTTAAAAATTAAGTTATTATCTAACGGATTGATACATAAATAGATAAACAGACACTGATATACTTACCTTTAGATAACCTATTCCTAAATAATTAATACTAATTATTCATAGTAATCTCTTAATTATCAAGTTGAAAAATTATATCGATTTTTTTATAATTATTTAATGAAACATAATATTAATATTAACAATGTTAACTTATGAATAAATATTTTTATCTCTTTCACCATTCGCTATATTTTGCTGGCATTTTTATGCTGATATTAATAATATATTAATATATAATAATTATATATATATACTTATATTATATATTATAAATATTACAAACAGATCATATCTAATTTAAAATGTTAATTTTATTCATATTTAGATATATTAATAAAATATATATATAAACAATAAAAATAATATATTATATTATAATATATCTAAATTAATATATTATATAATAATTTAATTCGTCTATTATATGAGAAAGGTAATACAATTCGAACTATTCGAGTAGTAGTCATAAAACTAATCTAAATAATTATTATGCCATGTTATATTACTTAAATTAATATATTTGATATTAATTAAATGGTAAAAATTAGATTTCCATAATAATATAATCTATTAAGATCAAAACAGGTCTAGACCTTCTAGTAAGCTGCACAATCCAATATACTAAAAAGAGAGCCTATCGACTTAGAAAGGGTACTACAAGTTCTTCTCGGCGAGAGATACGTGACATATCACATTTTACTGAGAGGGAATGGCTAGGTCAATTTTATATGAGCGATTGCGGAGAGATATATGATTAAAAAAATAAAATTAAAAAAAAAAAAACACAAATATATAAAAACTAAAAAATCATACAATAAAGATTCATCAAAAACTTAAACAATTTGTACAACATAGCGTAAATAGAATCAATACATATAAGTGAGAGAAGATCTAATACCTTTCATCGTGTATAAAACCAAAAAAAAAACATAATAATTAAGATAAATAAAATCACAATGAATAATTATTATGAAGAGTTAACAACTTAAATCAAAAAAAAACGTATAATAAGAGAAGTTTTGAGATTATATCAATATATTAATCTAAAAATTCAAATAAAAACAAATAAAAGCAAAGACATAAAAATAAATATAACAATAACAAGTGTATTTATTTTTTGTATATTCGAATGAACATGCACCTAGCTCAAAATTTGTATATAGAGACCTTTTATTTATATTAATTGTTTATTCTCAGTTAAATAAAATTGAATATGATATAAATTTGAATATGTTTTTGATAGTTGTAAAATTTACTTGCTTTTTTTTAAATTAAATATTAACTTTATAAAGTGTAAGTAACCTTATTTTCTCAATCGGTGTAAAACGCACCGATAGCTCAAATGCACTATCAGGGTGATCCCTTTCATACTCCAGGTCCAATTTATTATCACTAGGGGAATATATTATTAATAATATACGGAGTAGTTGAATGATATAATAAGGTATCCTAATTCCTCGCTCAATCTAATACTCTAATAAGTATTAATATTTAATTCCGGAGATATGATTTCCGGTATAACCTCCCGTGCTCATTTGGTATTAATTTTGTGTGGAGTGTTATATCGCGAGTGGTGATTCCTCACGGTATAATATCTTCAATATCTCACTCACTTAATCTTACTGTTAGGAATTATTAAATGAACGAAAATAATGCATAACACCGTTGACTACTATCCACTCATACTCTAATTATATATAATTAAATCTATATGTGGTTCCATCCGATTTCGCGAGGTCATCGAGAAGGCTATTGACTCAGGAGCTTAGCTATTGTTAATTAATAGGTTTGTACAGATATAGTAAATGTATACAACTTATATACACTTAAATATCTAAACTCAAGTATATAACTCATATTTTCATACGAAATATGGAATCTAATAATAATAGATAGGTGAATGAGTGGTTTTACAGCCCCTTATCATTGTTATTATGCTGATCAGATACGAATGAGAAAAATTTCACTGAGTTGTAGAATTTTTTCTATCCTTTAATGAACACTAGATATTGAGCTATCACGAATATATACGTGGCATGACTTGTTGGATTACTTGCACATTATTTTACCCTAATTATTTGTTACCAATTGTAATATCTTCAATTCTCTGTTTAGATTATTTTCTTTGATGTAAGACATTAGCACACGTGATCTAGAATTAGTTAATAAATAAAAAAAAGATATAGAGCTGTTGTGTTTTTCTATGATATTAAATTAATGTTTTGCTTCTTTGTTTGTTTTCACTTCCTCTTTCTTCATAGTATTTTTTTTTCTATATAGCATATGAAAAAAATGTTTGGATAAACAGTAATAATCTTTGCAAGGAATAAATTAAGTATAATTTAAAATTAAAAATTTTCATATGAGAATTTTCACTGACATAAGAATATGCTGAGTATTAACAATCAATCTCCTTTATGAGGAATCCATTGGTGATCAAAGTGAAATATTTCACCGTATGAGATAATTTTATATATTTTTATTGGTATTTATATTTGTTCTCCTTATTATTATTATTTTATTTTTTTATCATTTTCTAACATGACACATTTTTAATGTTTTTTTTTTACTCATGACTTACTCTAAAACTCTCGGTTTGATAATTCTTATTACAATTATGCTCAGCTTATAAAGTAGGATTTAAGGGCGTCTTGTTCGGTAAATTCAGTTTATTCTATTACTAGCCAGAGGTAATCAATAGCAATTGTTGGATGATCTCGTATTAATATATACCACCACGCGGGTATCATTGACATCAGTCATAGTTAATAAGTACTGATAGATATTAAAGAATATTAATGAATACTTAATTATGAGTTATAAAAGCTTTAGTAAAACGTTCTAATGATGCTCTTCTACGTCCACAATTATAGAAAAATCAACCAGTAGATAAAAATATATAATCCATATAATCAATATAATCTATAGTATAAAATCAAATAATACATAATTAATTAATAATCACTAAATAATAATAATAATAATGTGGAGATCTATATAATAATGCCGTAGAACTGATACTAAGGGTATAACAATATTAATAGCATAATATTTATTAAACTTAAAAGAATAATAAAAGTCTAAGCTATCGGCGGAGCTGTTTTATTTCGAAATGTAAATTTTGTGACAGTTCTGTTTATCGAAACACAAAACTTTTTAAGAAAATTGAAAACAAGCTACCGTTATTGCCTCCATTTCATTTTAATATTTCTATTAACGAAAACAAATTACTTAATTCCATGTTTTTTTATTACAAACTCAAAATTAACAAGAGAACTTCAATACAGATACAGACACAAACAAACTAATAAACAATTTTAACATTACCTGCGCAGACAAATTCAGCTGAAAAACAATTCAACAAACAAAAAGAATAGTTTTGAAAGCCATCATGAATAGCAATGAATTTAGTTAGATTATTTATTTATTTTATTTCATTTCATTCTTTATTTATATAACTTTTATATTTCAATCTGGCAACTGTAAAAAAATATTAGTAGAACTATATTATATATATATATATATTATCAAGTATATTATATATATATATATATTATATATATATATAGTATAATAGTATATATATAATTATTATAATAAATATATATATATATATTATATATATATATATATATAATATAATAAATATATAATTTAATAATAATACATAGTTGACGTCTAGAACGTTATGTCGCACAACGAAAGTTAGAGTAATGAACTAAATATTTTGAAGAATTTAATTTTTTTACTTTTCTTTTTTTTTTTTGCTAATAAAAAAAAATAATTAAATCTTTCAATACTTTCAAAAAATTTAGATTGAATATGCATTTAATATATATATATATATATATAATATATATTATATATATAATTTAATATATTATATAATATTTATATTATAATATCTATTATTATATATATATATAATAATATATATATATAATTATATATTTATATATATATTATATTATTAAGTTTATAATATTTTTTTATTATTATATATATATATTATACTATTATATATGGTCATGTCTTAAGCTGACTATCTCATTTTTAACTAGAGAACGGCTATGCCCTACTTAGTAAAACAAATTATTTTTGGAATCACGCGGAAAAAAGGTTTTATAATTTTTTTTTTTTTTTTATTTTTTTTTTTTTTTGCTTTATTCGTCGTGAAATGATTTTTAAAAAAAAATTTCCCCATGTAGCCTCTATGGACGGGGGACAGATGGGGGATGAAAGTCCCCCCCCGTCGTTCTACCGGGAGCCGAGAGAAACCCCGACTCCTGCTATCTTTTGCGGTTTACCCTACGGTATTCCTTTAGTTAACATGTATACCAAGCGTTATAGTTCAAAAATATTAATCTCATTAAATTCTTCTGAATCTAATAACATTTTTAGCTGTCAAAAAGCTTAATGACTACACTTGGTTTGTTGAACTTAAATTAAGAATGCTCTTATTTGGTTGAAAGTACATTCATTAACATATGTAAATATAAATAAAGTACATTTTGTATGACAATTTTCCATGTTATGTAGCCAAAAATTCGCAGGAGAAACCGTGTAGGAATTTAATTGCAATTTATTGACGACAACTGAGAAAGTTTTTTCCGCTTCATCTGGAATTATTCTATCACATTTTTAGCCTCATACTATAATAATTTTATGCTTTAAAATAAATATATGAAAAAATGCTTTAAAATAATGATGCATAACATCTGAAACTATTTATGGTACCTACATTTAATAATTTTCTTTACAAACTTAGTTACATAAGTATAATTTAAAAGGATAATAATATATGCCATAGCCTAATAATTATTGTTCGCTTATAGACGAAGTGGAAAATAAAATATATATCAATTCTTTACTTTTTTCATACTTTTTAATTTTTTTTTTTCCAAAATGATTCGTATTTTTTCCAAAATGATTAGTATCTAGTTTTCCAAAATTTGATTAGATCGTTTTCGTAGTGCGGAACACGTTCTAACATTTACCTCAATATCATGGTTATAGTATTAGCTATATATATATTATATCATATTACTATTATATATATCTTCTTATTAATTATATATATTTATATATATAGTTATATATTATATTTATATTATTTTATATTTGTTATATATATTATTTTTATAATTTTATATATTATATATATTCTTATTATATATATTTCGCTGATCCCTAACTGATGACGGATTATGTGATAGCTTTATATTTGGCTCGGCGTTCTCTTTTCAGTAGCTCCAAAAAAAATTTAGGTCGTAAATAATTAATCGAACCGAAATATCGATTATTTATTTGTTTATACAAAGAAATCTGCCATTTTTTTTCCTCAGTTCTAGAAGAGTCTTCTGTTTTCGTGATAGGTAAAAGACATTTGAAACGATCTTTAAATATTTTCTCTATAAAAGTTTGATACCTTGCATGCGCTTTTACATGTTAAATTAATATTGGAAGTATTTAAATGCAACAAGTTCAATAGCAATTGTCTAGTTAAATTTTAATAAATAAATTTATATTCAAAGGTAATCTTGACACACATGCAGTGCTAAACATAAACTATCATTAACGAAAATTCGACACATTAAATTTTTACTTGTAAAAATACTAAATGTTAATTAATTCGTTGAGTATATAGTTTTATAATATATATTATATACGTATATATTATATATATATATATAGTATATATATATATAAATATATATATTAATATATAATATAATATTATATGAGTATATATATATATAATATATATATATATATATATATTAGTTATTATTATATATAATATATTATAGCAGTGCGGCTCGATGTAAACTTGGCAGGAGTGGCTGCAAGTTATATTATCATATATACCTATATATATTATATATATATATATATATATATAATATTATATATATATATATATATATATATATATATATGATTATATATATTATTATATATATCATACGTAATTTATTTATCTGCTGATATTCTTATTTAAAAATACGATTAGCTCTTCGAACAGGGAGATGTAGAAAATGTTTTCATTAATTATTTTCATTGAAATCTGGTATTTTACAGACCATTTACGTCTTTCTATTGAAAGCACTCGCTAATGCTATTTTGTCTCTTCCCATTTGAAGTAATGCGTTTTTTATTCTCTTCAAGTCGAGAGAATATATATATTATATTATATATATATATATATATATATTAATATATATATTTATATAGTATATATATATATATATATATATATTATATATTATATAATATTTTGTCTTTGCTGGGCGGGTGGGGTTTTTGTTGTTGGGGTTTGCTGGTTTGGTGGGTGTTTTTTTCGTTTTTGTCTCTTGTGGTGTGCTTTGTTCTTGTGGTCGCGGTGGGGTCGGTTTTTTGTTTGCTTTTTTTGCTGGTTGCGGTTTGGGTTATTGGCATTGTCTTTGTTGGTTTGTTTTGTATTATTTATATTGTTATGGTTTAGGTTTGCATTAACAGATATGCTTTACTAATGTAATAATTTTTATATTTTATTTGAAGTGGCACTTTTATTCTGCACATTTTTTTGTTTTAAATATCGATTTGCATGCATTCGAAACTAGCCTTCTGCAATTAGTAGGATTATAATAAGTAAAATAGCATATAGAATATTATAAAATGAATTATCTTTCTAAAATACAATATCTTGATTCAGATTATTCCTCAAACCGACTATTACTCTAGATTTTATAATTATGCTGTAAATGTGTCATAAGATTAATTTTTTTTATTTATATCGAGTGCATGCATTCGAACACACTTCGTAAAGCACCCAAGAGCCTAAAAGTATAAAATTGGTATTTGGTTAGAGAGGTGTCCAATTTTAGAAAGCAATGATACGCCGAAAGACGTCATTTGCCTGCTTATTCTAGGAGATGTTGGTTCTGTAGATTCGTCTCTGCCTGTCGTCCTCTTTCTCTCTCCTCTCTCTCTCCTCTTATCTCTCCTCCTCTCCTCTTCTCTCCTCTCCTCTCTTCTCTCTTCCTTCTCTCTCTCTCTATGATATTAATCTTAGTATATATAATTATATTATATATTATATAGTTATATATTATATTAGTATACTACTAAATATATCTTTTTAAATAGACGCAGTGTAAACGTATTACACTATATATATATATATTCTATTTTTTATTACATCATTATACTTAAACTTACAAGTAAACTTAAGTAACCTATGTATATTATATTTATATATTCATATTTTAAATCTCATAATTTTGCTTTTCAATAACTCTTTTCATTTTATCATTTGGGTAATTATTTTTTGCTATTATATTTTTCACCTGTTGATTGTTTGCACAAAAAGAACAGACAAATGGCTCCCCCCCCGTAAAATTGCGAAATAACTGACTCTGTTGTGTCTCTGACTCTCTATAGTACAAGTAAGAACGGACCATTACATGACAATATCTAGTCAACTCTATTTAACGCTTGAATCTCATATTTTATATGGGAAATAACTTCCAGTTGCTATAGAAAATAAGTAATTAAAGAAGCTATTTTTTTACACTATCAATTAGAGGTTTTATTACTTTATTTTGTCATTACATTTTTAAACTGGGGGTCGGACAATTTGCTTATTTTAGGGGCCTGCAAAAGGTAAGAGCCCAAATTTAATTATGGGAGATTTTAAACTCCCTTATCCCTTTTGGGAATGGCATAATTTATTCGAGTGTGTAACTTTTAATTGATTTACTCATTTTTCATTGCGACTCCAAATGGCGAGAGACTAAACTCTCACACCACCACCACCTATGTTGAAAAATTCCTTATATTGCGTGTGATCAATCTATCGCGAAGCTGCCTGTTGCGATTTTTAATTGAGGGCGGCTGTCACCCAATAGCCATAAAGACCACGCCGCCTACTGTAATGTCCTTATGAGGAGTTATGTAGACTTATATATATATATATATATATATATAAATATTATAATATATATATATATATATAAATATAATTAATGAGAGTATATCTATTATCCTACTATTTTAGAGTGAGTTATTGGATATGACTACTCGCATTTTGGCCAGTTTCCTGACTTGAATTGATGATCCATCAAACTTCCATTGCCTATTCTTCCTTTTTCAGAATCAAATTCTAGCAACTGCTTGCGCACAATGAAGGAATGGACCTTGATTTGTCGTGAATTCCTGCTGTGAGAAAGTTGTGAGGAAAATGTAAAAAAAAAAAAATAAAAAAAAATTTCAATCTACACTAGCTATATGGAAAAGGAAATATTTCTGATTTTTGAATTCTTTTTTTATAGTGTATTTTTTTTAGTTTTTGGTATATTGTGCACAAATAAAAAGATTTAATAAAATAGTACTTTAAACAAATTGGCTGTATTTTTTTAGTGGGTGGGTGTGGGGGTTTGTTGTGGGACATTAGTATGTTATATATAATTATTTGTAACAGTTTATTGTAATGTAGGCAATGTAGGAGGCTCTGAGCCCGACGGGGGACAGAAGCTGGGACGTTTTCCATACCCCGTAGGGGAGGAGGCGAGGCAACCCCGCGACACGTCCACAGATCAAGAACGGCAGGTTTCGGCCAGACTCTCCCGGAGTGGGGGAATTTATGCACTACCTGTCCGAGTTTCGCCGAAGGCCGCCGAAAACTTAAGAATCTTTGACCCCCTCTTATATTTGAATTTTTTCCCCACATTATTTAACACTAAGATCTATAAAACTAAATGGAAATATGTAGGTGGATAAAACCTATCTAAACAATTACATATAAATAGGAGAAGAATGAAATAAATCTTCATTTTAATCGAATTTGTAGGGCTTGCTTCAAAAGAAGTAAAAAAAAATCTTTGAAAATTAAGTTTAAGGAAAGTTTTTCAAACTAATAGGTTTGCAAAGTCTATAAATACACCTTTATTGCTGTAATATATTCACGTATCTCAGCGAAGAGACCATTATCAAAATTGAAAGTTAAGGATTTTGTCGGGAAACAAAAAATTCTTAAATTTTTCTTTGAAAATGTAAAGTATATTAGTTGCTCTTCAATATGCAGTCTTTTATTTGAAATTGGAGGAAAACTGTGTTTCAAGTACAGGTTTTTGCCACAAAATCTTCACGATGCACATATGTATTTTCAGCATTTCTATCAACTTAATTTATTTAGATTAATTATCATTTATACTATTCATAACTTTAAATTAAGAAGCTCGAACTATCAAAAGGTTTCATGGCTTAATTTCGTGGAGGGCACTTCTAACACCCGTTACCCTCCGTTACAGTACAAATTAAAACCAGTCAACACAAAGCACGGAAAACTGACTTCAGCAATATTGCACCTGGCGGTTTGATCACCAATCAGATCATCATGAAAGCGCAGGTCATCCCCAATAAAGACCGACAGCAATATGGCACGGTTGATGTAACGAATGTAATCAAGTACAGGGCAGACACTTTTGAAACCTATTTTTTTCCTGTAATTTTCCCCATAAAATGATTTTTCATTAAACATGAAGCTTAACCGATTGATGGCTTTACAATGACCTGCGCGTTCTTCAAAACACCAGAAGGTTAACAAATACCTTATTTGGTTACCTCTATCAATCCCTCGAGTACACAGATTGCACGCACCCACACATAGCATAAGGCATTATGAATACCCCAAAAATCCCGTTTACTGAGTAAGTAACGAGGCGTCAAACAACAGCACGTGGACCTGACAGCATCCGTAACTTGTGAATACGGGGAAAACCGCGCATTACAACATAATAGCACGGAACAAAAAGGCGAGCCGGGTGGCTCGGTAGCAGCCAAGAGGGGTGGCGCAGAGGGGTGTTGAGCACCCGGAAGAGTAAGAAGATAATATTGAAATAGAGAGGAGTATAAAGAAGAAAATAGAGAGGAAGTAGTAAGAGAGAAGAGAAAGAGGATATAGAGAAAAGATATAATAGGAAGAGAGAGAATAGAAGAGAAATAGAGAAAGATATGAGAAAAGTATAGGAGATAATTGATAGTATTGAAATTAATTTGAATGATATGAAAAATTAGAGATGAAAATAAAATAAATGAGAGAAATTAGAGAAAGAAATGAAGAGGAATAGAAGAGAAGATTGTAGAATAGGGGAACTCCCACTATAGCATAAGAATAGACTGATTTTTATTTGTAAGGGTATCTGATATATGTAAAAGAAAGAGGGGTGATGAGACAGTGTTATATTTTGAGTGTTATAATATGATTAAGAGTATTGTATGAAATAGATAGAACAAAAGATACGCGTGTAATAAATACAGATCAGACAATAGAGAAATATATAGATATAATAGTAGAGAGAGAGATGACATATGATAAGAATATGAGAGTATGATAGTATATAATAGATAGAGGAAGAAATAGATAATGATCTATATGGAGATAAAAATATCAATGTATCGATAATCGTTATTACTAAACAAAGATAATATATTTTTGAATAAAGGAGAGATTAATAATTTTTGTATAATAAGGTTAATTATTATTATTATAGTTAGTATTATTATTATATTATAATTTATATAATATATGCTTATAAATATACTTCAATTACGAGTATATATTTATATATATATATAATATTATATATACCATATAAGTAATATATATTATATATTATAATTATATATATATATATCATATATATAATTTAATATAATATATATATATATATTATATATGATATATATAAACTATATAATAATATATAAATATTAAATAATATATATATAATAACTATTATATATATAGTATTATATAAGTATATTCTTATGTAGAGTTATATTAAAAAATTAATAAATATATTATTAATTATGATATATATATAAAATTAATCATATATATCCAGAGGTTGTAAGCGTGTCGCACAAATGTTCTTCTTTAATTAAACTTTAAGCGTCAAACGCAAAAAGCGCCAAAGTGGAAAAACTTAGTTCGCAAACAATAAGAACAAATTTTTTTCAAAATAAAAATTATTGTCCGCTATTATGTCAGGAAATAAGAATAATAACTGAGCAAAATCAAAATAATAATTATTTTAAAAAACCTCAAATTTAGGAGCGCAAAAAAAAAAAAAATAATAAAGCGCAAGTATTTATTACTCAGAATTACTTTAAATTTTATTGAAAGATGCATATACATAACAAAAAAGGAGAAACATTTTAATTAATCTTATTCAATATCTGTGATCTTCTTTCCCTCGCCTCCTCTTGCATTTCTGAATAGGGTTCATTTCTCTTGTCTATAAAAGAAAAATTTTTTTCAAAATGCTGGAGCCATGGCTGCACTCTTTGCTCTTAAATCTCAGAGCCTTGGACAGAACAACCTTGCCTACTGGCGTCTGAGCTTGAATTGGAGTGTATAGGATACTTAATCTAAACAAGTCCACTCAGACACTCCTGTAGGGCACATGAAACTAGTTCGTACTGAGAGGGTTACTGTGGTTAACAGTTTACTGCAGACCAGCGTATCCTAAGATTTTGTCCCAGATTACTCCTCCAGTAGGTGACTGCTGGATATATGGCTTCACTGGTCTGAAATATTTTATGAAGAATTGAATTACAGGAATCCCTACTCTAAATCTTTTAAAGTTTCATTTGTTATTATGTATAAATTGTGAATAATATATATTATATAAGTATATATATAGTATATAACTAATATATATATATATATAGGAAGTATAAAATATATAGTAATATTACAATATATATATATATGATATAGATAACTATTTGAGATATATGATATATAAATATATATAAATATATATATATAATAATATAGTATATATATTTTATATATAGTATTATATAATATATATATAAATATATAATAATATTAACTATAATATATGATTATATAATATATATATTATAGCTATATATATATATATATCAGAAATAATAATATAATATATATATTATTATGATTATATATATATATAATATATATATAATATAAATGAATTATATATAATTATAAAATAATAATTATATAGTAAATATTATATATATATAAATAAATTATATTATAATAAATATTATAAATATATATATATAAAATATATATATAGTAATATATATATATATAAATGTATAATACAAAGAGATGTGTCCTACTTCCAAATTATAATAAAAATAACTCACCATAATTGTGTGTCCCTTTCAGACTCTGTCCCATCACTTTTGTGCCTTAATGTTTACAAGTAAGATTCGCTCCAATATTAACACTTTATTCTCTAGTAATCCTGGTCTGTTAGCTTAGTACATGATTCCCCCTCATTAAACCTACGCTACCCACTCTCGAGTTGAAGAGAGGAGCAAGCTGTTGCCCATAAGCAAATCATAAATCATCAAAATACTTGCTACCTCGGTTCAAAGCTCTTTTTCTTTCCTTGTTGCCTTTTGTTGTTTAGCAAGTGTGACTATGTTTTGGCATAGAAGTTAATTTCCACATCTCGTTGCATTTTCCCCGATCTTGTCCTTGAGAGGAAGAGATTAGGCAATAAGGACTCCCGCGTACGCATTTCCTTCTCTTCCTGCAACATATCAAGCGCTAACATCAAGTTAAGGCGCCAATGATTTCGAGTACTCACTCAAATATACTCCATTACACTTTGTTTTAGATATAAAAATGACTGGAAGACAAAAGCTGTACTCCACACAAATGTTTTGATTTGTGTCCTGCTACCATCAAGGTTCTTAACAGGCTTTGTAGAATCGTAATAGTGATCTCCAGCGATTAACCACATGATAGTTTTTAATCTGTTCCCAACTCCTATTCTCGCAGAGTTGTAGTTTTCCTGTTTTGGCATTCCACAATTCCTGTGCTTTGGTAAGTGTCTTTATTAAATCAATCCTTGACACTAGAGGACCAGCGAGGACAATTTGAAACATCCTTAGACCAATAATGTTAATGTGTAGGAAATGCAACGGCAACCGATGTTTAGTTAGGCTAAGGTCATCATGTCTTTAAGCAGATTTTCTAGCTGGAGAGGTATTTTCTGCAAGAACCTCTGGTCACTAATTTTGCTCCATCATAACTAAGCGCAAAAACCACTAATCTCTGCATTCGGTCACCTGTTCTTGCTTCCTCTTCATCACCACGTTTCTGCTATGAGCATCACCCGAAACGGCTGCACAGTAATTGCATATATCTGTTGAATGCAGGCAACCGAAGATAAAATTTAATTTACGTTGTAAAATGAAAATAAAATATAGTTATAATTTGTTTCAACATTAAGTGGCCTAAGTCTAGTTTTAGCTTTCGGATTAAAATTAACTACCTTAATTAATCCATAATGTGCTAGGCACTGGTGCTGGTCTGAGTGAAACCAGCTAAACTCTCTAAAGGCAAGGATTCAGGACTTGCTCTCTCTTCAAAAGTATTCAAATTAATCCAGTGAACCGTCATCCCCAGAAAAACTCCTGTTTGTTGTTCCCAGTCCAGCTGTTTGCGGTTGTGGCCACATATATTCTGACCTTATATAACTGTTGGTTAAAATCAGCCTTCCTTACTTATGGCATGACATTCAAGCAGGAGATTAGAAAACTTTCTTCTGGGTAGGTGGAAATCAGAGTTCAGGCGAGGAACAGAATTCGACATAAAAACTCTGACTCCCACCCACATGTTAATTGCCAAATTGTCCATGTAGCCAGGAGAAGTCTAAAGCCAAAAATATTTTGCTTTGATGCACTCATGTCATTGTCAATTGAAACTTGGTATTTTAAAATTGAAAAATGGTAGGTATTTAATTTCTGTTAGTTTTGTTAAAATCTGTTAATTGTGACACCATTAAGTTAACCTGTACTAAAATAAAACACTTACCGTAGTATAAACAATTTCTATAAGCTCCCTTCTGAGTTAATATTTTTCGACGATAGACGACAGCAATGAGGTTTTTGACGCCTTTTGGCTGGAGTGTTCTTACTGTCTGTGAGAGCTTCCAAGCCCTGCTTGACCCTCCTTCAATTGCAGTACACAGCCTTTGTTAGGATCTAAAGAAAAGGGTAAAAATATATTGCCCATAGTGGTAAAAGTAAGGCTTTTTTTTTTTTTTTACATTGGGAGCATTCCATCTTTCCCTTTTACATCACTCTATTGCCCACAAGTTACTCTCTTCTTTGCTCTTGACAGACCCAAAGTACTGGATAAGATGGGGCCATAGGTGCTCTAAGTTTTTTTTGTGGCTGCTTTTTTTTTTTCATGGTGAAGATACAGGGAGGCATCAAGTGTAGGGCTAAAGAGGCGACATAAAAAAACGGAATTCCGGACACGTTGGTCTTTTAGACCAACGGTATTTTGGTGACGTCACGAAGTGACGTCACGAGTGCACACGTGTAGCGAAGCTACACGTGCGCGAGCCGATGGCACACACACACACCACACACCTACACACACACACACACACACACACCACACACCTCCCCCTCCCCCACCCCACAATCACGAGTGCACGTGTAGCGAAGCTACACGTGCGCGAGGTCGATGGCTGCTTCACACACATACACAAACCCACACAGCACAATTGTTCACTGTATTTAATATTCTTCATAATATACATCAATATAATTATTATATAATATATATTATATATAATATTAATTATTATTATATAATTATATAATTGATATATTATATAATATATATATATTCTAATTATATATGTAATATAATCGATGACGAAAACGAGTGCACGTGTTATGCGATTAGCTGTACATTTGCGCGAGCCGATGGCTCTACACTCACTTACACCACACACACACACACACACACACACAGTTCTCTTTACTTTAATATTTTATAATAATATTTACACATATATATATATATATATATATATATATTATATTATAATAAATTATAATAATATATATATATATATAAATAATTATATTATTTATATATAATAATTTAATATATTATATTATATGTGATAACTATATGCTAATAACTAACAACAAGGATAAGTTTACTTCCTTTACAGACAATTAATTCCGAATGGTTTTATCAATAATATAATAAAACACCCGCCCCAATTTTCTATTATACTAATATCGGGGCTAATCGTTCACGAAGTGAAACGTCAACCGAATAAATATCAGTAGCTTGCCCCCACATAAATTCTTTATGGAACAATTATATATCTTTTATTACATAATACTGCGTCAAATAATATATAATATAATATTATATATTATATTATATAATATATAAATTATTATATAATATATATGAAGATTAATATATTATATATAATATAAATATAGTATGAATATATATATACATGAACATGCTTTCCGCCATGCTTAATAAAATTAGTCCGTAAAACACGTACTGTATTTATGAAAATAAAAAGTCATTTGTCTACCAAATTATTATAAAAAAACCATAAATATTTCATTTTCCAAAAAAGAAAAACATGAAATTAATTTAATATCAATAAATATTATAATATAGTAATTTATTATATGTAATAATAATATTATATATATAATATAAGTATATTGATAAAAATAGATAATATTATATAGTATAAAATATATATATATTAATTATATATATATATTAATATAATATATATTTAAAATATATAATATATGCTGAATGAGTTCATGGTTTTTATATAAGTTTCTTACTTACGTAAGTATTAGATATATTAATAGTATTTTACGTCTGATTAAAATTATCCTGTATCTGAAAAACGTATGTTCGTTTATTCTCTTGAATAGAGAAAGTATATATTATATATAGGATTATAATAAATAATATGATAGATAATAAATAATAATATAAATATTATATATAATTAGTATATAGTATATATAGATAATATAGAATATAATAGATATATATATTATAAAGATATATATATAAATATTAATATCACTATTAATAATAGGCTTAATGAGTATTACTATGTAGTTAACCAAATTTATACTACTTAACGCCATTGAAAACTATGATATTAATTTAATATATATATACGAGTATATACTTGGTAGCCCAACTCAAAATTTTATTATAATATTAAGTAATAATCACTAGTACGGATATATTTGTTATGATAATATATGATTATGTTAATCTAGAATTAATAGTAAATCATGTATAGGTATCAATAATTATCAATTTATCTTACTGATTCATCGGTTTTTTTTAAGGTTTCTTACTTCGTAGTATTAAATATTAATTAAAGGTCTGTGACGGCTTACTTTTCGTTGGTATCATGGTAACACCTTAATCTTCATTCTCTTTATATAATAATAGTAGTTATTTGTAAAATATAATTAATATATAGGTATAATATATAATAATTATATATATATAATTTATATAATATATATATTTATATATATATATATAGTGATATAATAATATAAGAAGATATTCTTTATGAGTTCATTGTCCTTATATAATGCTATGAGTTTCGATGGTCTCTGTTTATAAGTAATTCACTATATCATATTAAAATAATTTATGTACTTTTCCGCTTTTATTTTCCTGTAAGTCTTTCCCTCGGTAGTTATAATGCTCAGGAGGAATCGAAATATTGTATAATTGATAAGTTGCTAGGAATCGGCTGCCTGAGTATTTGAGTTAGCCTTTAAATTCTAAACACTTCTAGCTACGATGTAGAATGTTTCAATTTATCTAAAGAGTTACACATTTGAGACAGTGAACGCAAAACTTTTCCAGTCAGCGTCCAAAGGTGGAGCCCCACGCGAAGCAAACCAAACCGCGTAATGCGTGCCGCGCACGCGCATATTTCGGCTGTAACCGCCGCCCGCGTGCGCTCACGCAGCCGCAGCGAATTATTCGCGCGAACGGATAAAAAATATGATGATCAATGTAAAAGTATATCATATGAGGAAAGTTCTCTTTTTCAATAGATACTACTGAGTCATTTCATATTTACTACAATGTACGAGATATTTTATTAAAAAATAAACATATATCTTTATCAGTGACCTTAAAGTCAGAGTAAATCAAGTAAAATAACAATTGATAATGATTACCTAAACACCCATATAGGTGATAAATAATAATACTTTAGTTTTAACTGTTTTTACTGCTTAACCAATAATGTTTTTATCTGAATTAAAACTCTCATATTTATTAAACATTAACATAACCTATAAGATAGCAGTATAATTCCAGTAAATCTAAATAGATGGTGAATTACCTAAAACACCAAAGGATTATATGCTCTTTAATGTTTTAACTGTTTGTACTGCTTTAACCTTCCTATGTTTTTCCTGCTTTTAACTCTATTTTTTACTGCTTAACCACATATTTTAATCATATTACGATATCCTAAGCAGTAAATGCAGTAAATTAGCATAGAGGTGTTATACCTAACAAATCATAAGTATATAGGTAATTCTTTGTTTAACGTTTTACTGCTTATAAACTCATGATTTTACTGCTTTAATACTCATATATTTATTTAACATTATGTTTTCTGAATATATATTTGACCTTTTACTCTAATTCTTTTCATTTTATTATTAATTTTATTATTATTTATGCGAATTTATATGAAAGCTTTAGAAACATAAACTAATTTTAATTAAGTTATTAAAAAAATAAGAAAGATAACATTTGAGAAAAGAATAATGAACTAAAAAATAAATGTTTATATTGTAAAGAGATTATATAACAGAAAGGAAAAGCTCTAAATAAACAGTAACTAGTTAACAAAGTTCCTAACCACTTAAATATCAGTAAAAGAAACTAGCAATGCAGAATACCAAAACGTAAACCAATATTCAGTTACTTTGTTAACCAAAGACATATCCTCTAAGCATATTTTAAACGATGATTAAATTTTAACGATAATGAACCACAAGATATATAATTATTAGCAAAAAAATAATAGAATGCATTAACTCAAAGTATAAGTAATATAGAAGATATAAAATTATCAGATACAGACCAAACGAATTAACTTAAAACAAAGACAAAAAGTTTTATACCAAACATAACATCATAAAAATAACAATAAAAATTATTAAAGAATAAAAATAATAATCATAGTAAGATATAATTATAATGATTTTACTGTAATAAATTAAGAGCCAGTTTAAATTCGTATAATATCGGAGAATTATAAGAGCTAAGCAAACCGCTGACCACCGCGCCTTATACAATAACGTTGTACCCCCAAGTCCCCCCACCACCCGCTCCACCGGCCCCCGCACCCCGCACGCACCACAATATCACACACCTTCACCCAGCCCACAGACCTGCACAAAGCATCTGATAAACACTCACCTCTTCTAAATTCAACATGCCTACCCCTTACCAAATGTGTCAGCCCTCGCGTTGATCCCTATACCATATAGAGCCCTCCTCTAGACTCCAGCTCATCCAATTACGTTATTCACACGCGCTCCCGATTGCCCCCAAGTCGCACTTTATAGAAGTGTTGTTCGCTCCTGTATGGAGTTTGACCTTGTAGATTCACACTACAAAAAATAAGTCTTCATCTATATATTATTTATCTATACATTCGATCAAAGTAATTCTAATCACCCTTAACAAAGTTTTACATTATTACATAATAAAACTCCGCTAGAATAACATACATATTGACGACTAAGAAAAGTCATTACCACCAGCCCGAACAAAGACTTACACACCCAAGCTAACGCGCACGCTACACTAAGTACATGTTACACCAGCACACACACCAGCTTGCTCACCACCTACCACATCCATTAAAGTACACTAGCCCAACGCATATCAACCACCTAAACCCTGATCATCACTTTCTCCAACATTTACTCATCATAACAATAACATCTATCTTACAGTAATAATATGCCATCAGCATATATTTAACAAAACAATATCATATACATCCATATCATATTAATCCATACGAGACCAGCGCAATAACTGATGAAACATAACAAATGCGTTTTAGCGCTATTCCAAACATACCCACATAAAATACTAATAAATGTCTAATTCGAATACCCACCTTAATATCATAGTATATTGTGAAATAGCTTTAATACCTTTTTAAAGCAAAGTAAGGTCAGTAACATCTCAATACGAATAAAACATCAAACCTACATAAACCCCTGCGCCCTCTAATCCCTCATACCACCGCACGACTTTATCCACCTAACCTAATCTATCCTGACGCCTGCGGGGGGCTGTAGGGGAAATTTTTTGCACAGTATACATATAAATATTTCTACTATCAACAAAAATATTAGATATTTTATATATACGTATAGACCATTCGAATAATGCTTCATTTTGTTGTGCAAGAATCTTTACAATTATATAAACATAAACTTAATTGAGATTTTGATTTAAGAAACCAACATAAAATGATACTACCAAAACTTAACCAAGCTTAACGCAACCCTAAATAAAACCATTAACATATAACACAGAACGATTCACACACTTAAAACCATTTAGTAAAGTAACACTAGCACAACATAGCATATAAAAAACCCAGATAAAAAAAACCCCCGTATAAAAAATAAAACTACCATATTCATACTTTTCCAAGCAATCTCTAACATATTAAAGTTAAATTTACATTGACCACAAAGAAATTATTTAAGCAAAAAAATTATTATTAACCAAATATCTAAATTATACATACAGAACCAACGAAGTATCAACTGTAAAGCAATAACAAAACTTATAATCCCAAGACATAACAAAATAAAAAAATAGTAAAGTGTAAAATGTGTACATAGCCTAAAGCCAGTAAATCAGTAAATACTAAGAAATTCATCATATACCATTCGAACCCCAACTCCACCACGCTACCCCACCATGACCTATCTTAGGATCATATCGATCTGATATTCATTGAAATCCAGAAATGGAATTTCGATAGGTTCATTTCAGACTAATCATATACCTCACCAACAATATTTTTATATAGCCTAATAACCAGTTAGTGAAACACACTTACTAAATAGCCACCAACTACCCCATTCATAATTTGATTGAAAATGATGGTTTTTTGATGCCTTAAAAATATAATACAACGACAAACCAAAGCACCACCCAACTCACTTACGAGGAATGAACCACTTAACATAACAATTTATACAAACTTCCCATCTAAATAAGCAAACATCAAAGAGTTAGCCAAACTAACACACAATATCATCACACAAAACGCTCAACCTATCCCACTTTTTTATCGAGCAAATTCTCCTAAATATCCAATCGTGCGTAATATATTATACATTAACTCAATATCGTAATAATTTAATCAAACTTAGGCATAGCCCTTGTCTAAGTTCATCATACTGACAACCAATTTAGATGCCAAATCCGTACCCGAATTGTTTTACAATCAAACCTTCTGAAAATGTAATTAACAAAATCTCGTTCATAAACCACCATAGCTCTCACCAATCCATTTCGATTTTAAATAACCCTAACGAATAATTCTCAAAAACACACAAAGTCCCTAAATAATCCAACCATAACATTAACACCAATAATCACAACCACAACTCTCGTATTCGCTGACATACATAAAAAATAATAGTTGCTCCTGTAAAAACATATCAACAGACTATTAACAGCTCTATATACTCATTAAACTGCTAAGCTATTAAATCCCCGTCGTCAATAATCAAGGCACGAATAAGGTCTATAGGCCACCACTCCCATGCTCCAGCACGATCCCTCACCAACCTACACACCATCCAATCGCCGTATCCCTCACTTCGAATCCCACCTTACCAACACAGTACTATATTCGCCTGTATCATTAATTGATAAAACATAAACAAATAGAAAATCACAGATCGTCATCCCATTTACCCACTGTACCTAACGAAGTTAGTGAGATAACAGCAACAACATTAATTTAGCATCAAGAAAGCTAACTAATCACTTCATAACGAACATTAAAAGCAATGAAATGGTCACAAGAGCAAACCAACATTAAAGCCTCTCTAAATGAGTACCTCCGCCCTAACCTCCGTGAAAAATTCACCTAACTTATCGAAAGGAAGTCACTGGCTAACAGGTTTCACCAGTATACTCTGAAATAGTTTCCCCACTTTCCACCGCATAAAATTCAGGCAACAACGCCAATAAAGACGTATTATCTAAACAAAATGCAACTAAACAAACGGACCGAAATCTATCACCCTATACAGGCATCTCCTGAAATAATATCGAATTACCCACTATGCTTCAATCCAACAGTGTCAACTCGTCCTCGAGGCTTGGTATAATAACATCTTCATTTGAACTATGAATGAAAGTAGACATTAGCAAGATTTGTGATTGACAAAAACCTAAACAAATACTCCTAC
>JABUQX010065127.1:0-27500 GCA_015478945.1 Trachelipus rathkii
GCCTTAGCTCAGCCATTCCAAGAACGCAGGCAGGTTCGCCATTCCTAATGCCAGAATAGAACCAATCCGAACGAATCGCTTTCTTCCAACCCCCCCTCCAGGGGTCCGCAGGTCTGCTTCGCTACCCGCTTTATTTTCTATTTACATTCGACGTCTTCTTGTCCACTGACTTCTTGTAAGCCAGCTCATCCCTTAGTGATGCCTTTGGAAGCTGCTCTCAAACTTACTGAGTCACAGCTACGCCATGAGGTACGGTTTCCTTCTTGGTTCTTGCTGCCTCTCGTACCAGAGCAACGTACTTGCTTCCTTATCACATCTGTGGAAGATTCCCGTCCTTTCTAAACCTGACTATGTTCGTAACCACGCCGAAGGGTACCATATATGCGACGGAGTTCTGTTCCGATGATTCGATTGACATTCTTACTCATTTACACAGAATCACCACTTGCCTATCACCGACGTTTATCGGTTCCTCCGCGGTAAGGAGAACCACTCAACGACGAACCCTCGTCTTTTACTTACCTTCTCTGTGCCTTTCCGCTCCATTAAGATGCACATCGGCTTCGGACTTATGTGCCCTTCCCGAGATGTTTCGAGTACCATAAATTTGGTCACCCAAGAAATATTGTCGGTCTCCCCAGACCATATGTCGAACATGTGGAAGTTTCTCTCCACCCGAACTGTGACAAAAATCCTCCATGTTGTCCTAATTGCAGGCCCCACACACAGCCTCCTCTGTCCACTGCCCCATTTTCGCCTTGGAGAAGGAAAATCGTGGAGCAGTGCTGCCTTCATAAGTATGACCGTCGGAGGCTAACCCGCCTATCAAAGAGAAGATGGCTTCATCTTCCTCTTTCTTGTGCTGCGGCAACGAACATTCCTCTGTGGTTGCCTCTAACATTGCCCATCGCCCCCGTGCGTTGTGGTCCGGAACTTGTTCCGCTTTCACGTTCGACCATTCGGCCTTCCGTGCCGGTTAGCCACGGATCACCTGACTTGATTCCTGTGGCTCTGGACAGTTGTCCTCCCAACTTCCTACGCATGGTCCGACAGACCACTTGTCGTTCTTCGCCGACACACACGACCCTCTCTCATGCTCGCCTCATATTGTTAAGTGGCGTGCAGCTCAATGGGTATCTGATTTATGCGACCTGTTTCCTGCTTTTGAGGTCTGATGGCAAACGTCCATGTGGCCTCGTCGGAGCTTTCCCTGTACCCTCTCCCGGAACGCCTGTTCTGTTTCGGCCGGGAAACACCAGTCTCTGCTAACGGTTGCGAAAGTCCTGTCCAGGGTGGATTTTCCCAGGCCAGACATCCCGTACTCGCTTGCTTATCGGGCCACGGACTTCTTGAAACAAAAGGTACCCGTTTTCTCACCGGGGGACCTGTCTCTGTCCTGCCAAAACGGGCTCGCCGCGCTGACCACCCGCGTGGCCAATCTTGGAACAGTGGTCCAACCTCTGCCCGTCGTTCTGACCATTTGTTACTCACGATACATAGCCCCTGTCCGCTTCTCCATTATCAAGCGATTCTGAAACCTTTTCGGATGCCACATGGACTCTTCGGACTACTACTCTTCCGTAGATTGTCACTTGCTGCCACTGGGGTCCCGTCCAAGGATAGGTTCGAGAAGGTATCGATTGATACCCCGCCCGACCGCAGTCTTCCTTCGGATGGACGTGGCGCCGCCTCGATGTATGTTGAGGGGGGTTTGGCTCCGGTTTACGCAGGAAAGGAAGGGGTCTTCTTCGCCTCCTGCTCTTCCCCTCCGTTCCTTTGCTTCGGCAGTCGACTGCGCCTTCTGGTTCTACTCGGGCGCGGATTGCTTCCTAGATTTTGACTACGGACGCACCACACTTGTCTACTGTGTCTCCTGTTACTCTCGCCGACACCATTCCTACTTGTCCTTCTTTTCCATCTTCCCCAGCTTCTGTTAGGGCACCTCCTGGTGGGACACTGCCTCCTTCCCAGACTGCTAGAAAATCTGGCAGGGGTGCGCCAGCTGGGAAGAGTGTTCGAAATGTGGGGTGTGACTTTGCGCTCCTTTTTGGCGAGCCCTCTCCACATGTGGCCAGGAACCCCTCTCGTAAACAGGGGGTCCACACATATCATATCCCTGCTGCATGATCTTCTTCTCCCCACGGGGTTTCAAGTTCCTGTCTTTGGGTCGTCCGACGGGACCTTCAGACTTTATCCTCTGAGAAGACTGCCAACATCTCAAACCATCGTGACTATTGTCACGGATCGTCCTGACCATTGATTGTTTTCGCCGTTTATGGCCACGATTTCAGTCCAATGGAACTCTCGGATATTTTGGCTAATTACGAAGAACTAAAGAGACTACTTGTTTACAGGAATTACAACTTCATGACCGAGACCTTTTGCAACTTTCAAGGTACAGGGAACCTTTTATTTCCCTCTTACTTTCCCTCTTTCCTGCCACTCCTGTTCCCGCCGCGCCCGGATGCCTTCACTTACTTTCAGGAAGTAATCCTTCAGGCGGCAACGGAGCATATACCCCGTTCATCTGTGACCCGGAAATCGACAACCCCCTAGTGGAACCATGAAGGTACTTTGGCTTAATCGTGAAACGTAGTTGTATAAGCGTATACAACAGACTCCCCACGCCTTCCAACTTGATTCTGTTTAAAGGCTTCGGCGGCCCGCTCCCGGCGTGTGAATCGAAGTACGCAGAAACAGTTTTTTCGCAACATACGCTTCACCAGTTTTTCTTCTTCGCCTGTATCATCGGTCCATAAAAGGTGCGAAAAATTTCACAGAAACACCATGAGATCCGCCCATTATCCTCGTTTACGGCCCGCAAACTTCTGATGTCATCTCTGCTCGGGTCGTGGCGGACAAGTTAGGTTATCACTTTGCGTCCTGCTCCAGCTGCTCTCGGTATCCTGAACCTTTTCGTTTTGGCCGCCTGCAGGTAGAGTTTCCGGATTTTTCTGTTCCGCCTGGTGCAGACCTTCCATACAACAGGTTGTTCACTGGAGCAGAGTTCCGGGACGAGGGCGGAATTTCAGGATGGAGCGCCTGGCCCTAACGGCATCTCCTTCCAGATGCTCAGGAATGCTCATCCTTCTGCCACTGCCTTCCTTCTCGCTTATACAATAGAATATGTGTGGAGGGGGTCTTCTCCCCTTTAGAGTACTGGAAAAATAAAAAAAAAAAAAAAAAAAAAAAAAAAAAAAAACTATTTGTCAACCATTCCCAAACCTAGGAAGGATCCGACCTTTCCTTTCGCGATAACCATCCTATTTCATTGACCTGCAATACCTGTAAGCTCATGGAGAGATTGGGTGGCTTCCCGTCTTGTTTCCCACGTTGGAGCCAACTCCATGCATTTCCGACTCAAGTTGGTTTTTTCATCGCCATAGCTCTAGCAGCATCTCATCCTTCGGCTTGGATCACGACTGTTCGAGAGGTCCATTTGCTTTCAACCAAACATGACCTTGGCCGTTTTCTTTTGACGGCTCAAATAAAGGTGTATGATCAGACACGTGGAAGGTTGCCGGGGTTTTGCGGGAGCCTCCATTTCCTTGGCCTTAGGGGGCAACTTTCCCTCTTCCTTCAGTTATTGATGTCGGATCGTTCGTTCTCTGTCGTGGCGTTTTTTCCTGAAAGAAGGGGTGCCGCAGGGCAGTGTACTGATCGTGTTGCTTTCCGCAATAGGTTTCAATGGTGTTCGTCGATTCCCATCCGACTTCAGTGTGCTGCTCTTATCTATGTTACACGATCTTGCCCTGTATATCTCTGGAGCTAAACTTTTTTGCATGGTGCGTCAACTCCAGTTCGCCATCGATAGGGTTTCTTCCTTGTGTTCTGCGCGTGGCTTTACATTCTCCACGTCGAAAACTACAGCCATGCTTTTTCGAAAAAATCCTCGTCATAGGGGTTGACTCCAATCGCCTCCCAATGTTACGCCTTTATAGCTCCCCTATTCGTGTGGGGCCGACGGTGAGGTTCCTGGGTCTGCTACTCGATGAGTGGCCTCAAGTACCTTCCTCATAGTTACTTCTCCTCAAAAGCTTAAATTGCCGCCGTTCCTTGGACCCCTTACGGCACCTCACCTCCAAGACTTAGGGTGCGGACAGAAAAACACATGCTCACCTTTACATCATGCTGTACGAGCTAAACTAGACTATAGGGTTGTGCTATATGGGCAGACCTTCCGGTCTTACTCCGTCTTCTTGACCCCATTCAGACGCGAAGGTCTGCGAATTGCCACGGGAACATTCCGTTCCTCTCCGAGGGAGCTGGAGGGTGGAGGTCGGGGTGATGCCCCTATCCCTGCGGAGGGAGCAAGCTCATGTGCTCGCTGTTCATCCGTATTCGTTTCCTACCTCGTCGGCCGCATAACTCTATAGTTGAGCGTGTCCGTCTTACACTTCTTATTGGCCATTTTGCTGGGGTTGTTACTTCCATCTTCCGTTTCCTCGACCTTCTTCAGCGAGCGGTCATGCACTATGATTTTACCCTGTACCCATTCACAGTGGGTTTAATCCGCCTGCCTCCTCTGCAAAATGGGGATCAGTCCTTTTTAAACTAAGTCGAGGCCCATCCGGTGCGGTTGTAGAGATTTCCATTATTGTCTCCACGCAGAGGTCCATAAGCGGTTTAACACGATGGTTCCAAGACGGAGGGGGAGGGGTTTCAGCTGTGTTTCCGACATCACTGTATCCCATACCCTTCACCCGTATTTGTCTGTTTTTCAGCTGAACTGATAGCGCGTGTCCATGGCGGTGAACAAGAATCCATACCTTCACCGCGTGGGGTACCTTACCATCGTTTTTCGATTCTCGTAAGCGCCCTCCAGCGTTGCACTTGCCGGTCAACCCGAAACCTTTGGTCTGACACGCTATTCACAGTCCCTCTTTGCTTGTTGGCTGCGCAGAACCACAACATGTGAGTCTGTTGGTTTCTCTCTCATATTGTGGGTGTTCCTGGTGGACGCACGGGCCGATGGGGGAGGGCAAACAGGGGGCTACACACGGGGGTGTCCATGTGGCCAATACCTTCCTCGTTTTTTCCTTTCTTTTTTTTTTTTTGTTTTTTTTTTGCTTGTTGTTTAATAGCCATTTCCCCTGCTACAGATTTCTCCATCTCGATACGTCGGGGTTTCTCTGGCTGGCAGTCGATGTTGGGCGGAGGATGCTCGGGGCGCCAAACTACGGAACATCAAACCCGTCATTGGACGTGGTATTCAATCTAGTAGGAGGAAGTGCGCCTCATGGAGGTGGTCCTGGCTCGATTGGGTCTGGTCATACCAATCTCACCATGGATTTTTTATGTCGCGGGGGGTTCCCCGACTGCCCATTTTGCTCCTCCAATTGTCCTCTTACTGTGTAGATTGCGTGGCCATCTCGACCCTTAGAAGCAAGTGCTTCTTCCCTGATGTGCTAACTGTACCTCTTCAAGCATCGCCTTCAGCACATCTTATCCGATTCGTCTCAACTATCGTAGTGATCGCGTTTTGTGCCTTCCTATTGGAACTGAACATCTTGTATAAGATTTAACCATCTCAGCCTTGTCCTTTTCGTTCACGTTAAGGGATTTCCTCTGTCGTTAAGTTTAGTCTAACACGGTATACGCCGCATTATTGTGGTGTGTGGAGGTCCTTTATACAGTCCACTAAAATAAAATATTATGATTTATTTATTATTATTAATATATTATTATGTATTATTATTATTATTATTATTATATTATTATTATTTTATTATTATTATTATTATTAATTATTCATTATTATGATGTTAGCGGTTAAAAGTAAAAAAGAGGCGTGGTTTATGTACTAAAAACCAGTGATGAGATTTCAAAAGAAAGGTGTTTGGAATTATATAAGGAGGAAAATAGGAAGACTAAAAAAGATGTATATTTAGTAGGAAAATTAAGGTAAATGAACAGTTTTGAAGGATGATGAATTGGGACTTACAAGCAAAGGAATAAGGAAGCTGCTGTCTGGAAATAAGCACGAAAGGTTAAGAATGATAATGAAGGGAAATCTTCATAGAATAATGAATACGGGTGGTGCTTTCATAACTGATGAAAATGGATGTGTGAAGAGTGTGGAGGGAACATTCGAAAATCTTCATAACATTGGCAGTATGAAGAGGTGATAGTGAATGTGTGTGGGTTTGATGGTGCAAGAAGAAATAGGTATTTTTGGTATGAGGTAATTAGTAAAGAGGAGGTAATGGGTAGAGTTGAGAAAGTTGAAGAATGTTAAATCTGCAGGACAGATGGATTACTGGTGAAATAAGTCAAGAAATGGAGGAGATAGGTCCAGCAGGGTTCACAACTTTCTGGAAAGTCTAGGGAAGGTAGGGAAAGTCAGGGTGTAAAAAAGAATGTGGTCAGGGGAAAGTTCGAGGGAAACGTTTTAAGATATGCTGAAAGGTAGGGGAAATTCCAAAAGTCAGGGAAAATTTTAAAAATTTTAAAACATATGAAGAGTGATCCATGGACCAAGTTGCATATTTTTGATATATTTTTTCCCCTTACTGTATAATTGTGGAATAAGATGTATTTATTTGATAAGTGAATGAGAAGGATGGGCGAGGAAATGACATTCCATAAATCTACTTCTATCCTGTTTCTTTCTATGTATTTATGTCTATTCACTATTAACTATTCTTCCTATTCTGTTCGAAGAGGTTGTTCCAAGTTCATCCTTTCGCCCTTGAAGGTTATTGATATATGATGTGTTTTAGACTGTGTGACATGACAAAATCTGTTTATATCTTTTTCTTTTTAGGGATTTATACTTTTTGAGGTGTTTTTTTTTAGGTTTGACGAAGTGATTTTGGATTTTTTGTGCAGTTGAAGGTATTTATTATTTATTTATAAAATGACTAAAAAAGCAAAAAAAACTAACTTTTAACGACCAGTGGTTGGACGTGTCAAACTGAACCCCCAATTTATCAGGTGGTTGGGTAAGTACCTGATAGTTCCAAGGCAAACTGTAAGTATGTAAAAAGAACTTTGATCTTCTAACATGGGAAGCCAAGCGAAGTTTCACAATTCAGAGGGGAAACCCTCATTTGAATTTAAATCAAACTCAGCACGACCAACCATCATTGAAAAACCTTTTTCGTTGTGTGTTCTAATAATACAAATAATTAGTGAAAGTGTGTGCACTGATAAATTATGCCATTCCATCACTTCTAATGCATAACCCCAACGCGATTGTAATGATCCTGATGCGTGATAATAACGCAATCCAAACAGTTATCCCACGTTTCATCTTTTTGGCAATTAAAGATGATGTTACAAGATCTGAAATACTATGGCATTAAAGGGTTTTGGATGATAAAATGTCTTTACACTTCGTGTGCATATATGGGGGAAACATTTAAATTAATGTTTCCAGATAGTGCGGGAAAGCTTCAATTTTTAAAATGGGGCTGATGAAAAGTAAATATGTGATTAACCATGGACTTGCTCCTTATTTTTCTAGAAAGCAAAGCACAATACACTCTACCTTTGTTGTGAAGCTGATTCTACCCTTGAATTAAAATTTAAAATATTTTTGGATAGTGATTGTCGCACTAAGACTTGATTTAGTTTTTTTTCTTCTATAAGTACCTGGGACAATGTTATGTGGAAATTGCAAGCAAATTAATTAAATTAGGATGAATAATTTTTGCATGGAAATGGAAGTGGAAAGGAGGGTTTTTCTATAAATTAAGCAATTTTAGTGGAGAATCTGAAAGAACAATAGTCTGATTTCTCAAAGAGATAGTGCACAATGCTATATATAGTATCTCCAACGAAAGTATTCATAAAATTCCATATGACTACAAAAAAGGTTTGACAATGGTAGACCTGCCCATAGGAAGTATGAAGACTATCTCAAAAGAGTCGAAAACACAGAACCAAACAAGAGAAGAGAATAAAAAGGTTTGAAAAAAAGAAAATTATCCATACAGATCTATAACTTGAAGAGCAGGAGAAAGATGTTAAAACTGAAAGCTTTGACAGAGAAGACGCTATAACAAGAAAAATAAGAAGAAAGCATGCCATCTTGAATGATATAAGAAAGCATTCAGAATAGGGTTGTTAATTTTGAATGGTTTGCCACAGGAAGTTGTTAGTGTGACTCGAATGGCAACATTTAGAAGGGTTGGGATAGGTATTATGATTGGGTTGGGTTATCATATAGTATATTTAGACGAAGCCAAATTGGTGGTTTTTAGTTAACAGTAGTTATTAATGTTTATACTGCATGTATGACCATAACTTAGTAATTAAGGCATGTGGATGGTTGGGTATCCATATCATCATTTTTTTTTTAGTAAGCCAAAATTGGTGGATTTTAAAGTTATATGAATTTGACAGCCTAGGGTGCTTGTGGAATTTGCCTGAGAGCATGTTTGGTTAGTGGGTTGAACCGCAGGACAGTCTCGATAGGTCTCATGTGGTTTCTTACCTCTCCGCTTATATTTCTTTATGCTCTTCTTCTTATGTTCTTAAAATCGAAATTCAGATGCTAGAGAAGAAAAATTTAACAAATCTCCCCAATTTAGAACTTTTGTGATCACAGTGGAGGTTATTCACCTGGGCTATTAATGTAAGCTTTTAATTTATTTCTTTTTGTTATAAATAAAACTTTACTTTTGGAAAAAATAAAAAAGGAGGTGCGTTGGACGGCTATGGGGAAGGTTATAGGCTGATTACTAAAAAAAAAAAAAATATTTTTTTAAGTTATCCCTTGAAAGTTTATTATAACCAAAACTAAAATTTTCATAATTTAATGTATGAACTGAGTAAATAGCTGCAATAATGGATTAATAGATATTTTATACACCAAAAATAACGAACACGATGGTCAGGGAAAATTTGCGGATTTGGTCAGGGAATGTCAGGGAAATCAAATTCTCAAATACCGAAAAAACCCTGTAAGTGATTGATTGAATTTGGATGTTGTGTAACAACGTTTAATGAAAGCTCCGAGGAATTGAAGGAGATCGGTAATAGCACCCTATATAAGGGTAACGGGGATAAAGGGAACTTTATGAATAGAGGAAATAGTTTATTGAGTGTTGTAGAGATATATGGTATTTTTGGTCGAAAGAGTACGATGAGTTACTGAGGAATGATTGGTGAGAACAAGGTGCATTTAGAAGTTTTAGGGGATGTATGGATCAAATTTTTACATAGAAACAAATGATGAAGAAAATGAGAGAAAGAAGAAAGTAAATTGTATTTAGGTTTTTATGGATTGCAACAGGCACTTTGATAGGATTAATAGGGAAGCTCTATGGCAGGTGTTAGTGATATATGGTGTTGGTGGTATCCTTCTGAACGGAATCAAAAGTATGTATGACGATAATGAAAACGTGTGTAAGAAATAAATGGAGTTGAAAGTGATTGGTGTATATTAGATTTGCGGAGTGAGTCTAAGGGATGTTTGTTTATGCCTTCTTTGATCATATAAATTTGTATTTGTATCTGGTTGTTTGTGTGGCGAATCTAAAATGAGCTTGAGAGGA
Organism: Trachelipus rathkii; assembly: GCA_015478945.1. Lineage (NCBI taxonomy): Eukaryota > Metazoa > Arthropoda > Malacostraca > Isopoda > Trachelipodidae > Trachelipus > Trachelipus rathkii. Next base: position 9,504 of record JABUQX010065127.1, read on the forward strand.
TTGGTAGAGGACTTTGAAAGTAAATATAGATAAGAGTAAGGTTATGGTAGTGAGTGAGGGGAGCCCGCGGTGTGAATTTGTGTTAGTTGGTGAGCACTGGAACATAATGTCGTGAGTTTAAACTATTGTAGGGTAAAATATATTGGATGAAAGGAACGAATGATGCCAGTGTGTGGTTAAGGAACGTTGTGAATGGTTAGAAAGTGGCTGGTGCAATTTAATCCTTGGTGGATGTAAGGACTAAGTCTTGAATGTGCTGGGGTTTTGCACGAGGCTATGCTGATAACTGTTATTGTATATCAGTGAAACTATGGTCTGAAATAGAGGTATAGATCTAAGGCACAATGTGTTCAGATGGGCAATCTAAGGGGCATGATAAGGTGTGAGAAGAATTAATATAATGAGGAATGTACGCATTTAGTTGGTGGTATGAAGAAATGCGTAAATGAGGTAATAAGCGTGAGTTACATTGAGATGGCTTTTGGTCATAATGGAAGAATGAAATGATAGTCGGTTGGTTAATAGCCACATGTTTAGTGATGAAGTGCTGGGAATCGTAACGCGGCTGGGAGACCGAGGAAAAAGTGGATTGGAGTCAGAAAAGGAATGTCTTAAGGAGAGAAACTGTAGCTTGTTAGAGCGGGAAGAAAGAATGATATAGGAGTGAATGGCGGGGTTTTTGTGAGGAGTTATGGTGTGGCACTGGTCGTCAGGGAATGAAACCACACAGTGACCAGAAACCACAGTGGAGTCCGTACAATTCTCGATGAAACCCTATTGGTGGATTTTTCTGACTCCGACGAGTTCTCACTTAAGGGTATAGAAGGGGGGGGAGGGGCTTTCTTTTCAACTTGCGTTTATGTTCTACAACTTTTGCTTCCTTTGTATGCGACGCACCTTCACTGCCCAATGCAGGGTTACACACTTTCCCCCCATGGAAGGTAGGGAAAGTCCAGCGAGAGAGGAGGGACAAATTGGTCAGGGAAACGTATTAAGATATGCTGAATATTGGGCTTCATGTTAAAAAAAAGTCAAGGGAAATTTTAAAATTTCAAAACATAATAAAGAAAGTTCCATGGACGCAAGTTGGCATATTTTTATGATATATTTTTTTTCATTAAATGTATAATTGTGGAATGAAGAGATGTATTTGATAGGTGAATGAAAAGGATGGGCAGGAATGACATTCCATAACTTATCCCTGTATTCTGCCTGTTTCTTTTACTTTCCAGTTCACTATTACCTACTTATTCTTCCTATTTACTGTTCGTAAGAAGTTGTCCCAAGTTCATTCTTTCGATTGAGGTGATTGGTATATGGATGTGTTTTTAGACTGTATGACTATGACTTAATCTGTTTATATCTTTTTCTTTTTAGGGGATTTATACTTTTTTGAGAAATGTTTTTTTGGAGGTTTGACGAAGTGATTTTGGATTTCTGTGCAGTTTAATAAATTTTATATTTAACTTTATAAAATTTGCAAATCAAAAAAAAACTAACTTTAACCGAGCAGTGGTGGATGTAAACTGAACACAGTTTATCAGGTGGTTGGGTGAAGAATGGACCTGATAGTTCCAAGGCATACTGGAAAGTATGTAAAAGAAACTTTGATCTATCTAACATGGACGCCCAAAGCCGAAGTTTCACATTCAAGAGGGGAACTCATTTGAATTTTAATCAAAATTCAGCAGGACCAACCATCATTGAAAAACTTTTTTCGTTGTGTTGTTGCTAAAATACAAATATATAGTGAAAGGTGTAGTGCACTGAAAATTATGTTCATTCCAACTTCTAATCCATACTTCAACCGATATGTAAAATGACCCTGAGTGTTCTATTAATAACCAACCAAAACCAGATGATCAATCAGTATTATCTTTGTGAATTTAAGATAATGTTACAGGATCTGAAATACTATGGGCATTAAAGGTGGTGGATGATAAAATGTCTTTAAACTCGTGTGCAGATATAAGGGAAACATTAAATTAATGTTTCCAGATTGTGCTGTAGCTTCAAATTTTAAAATGGGTCCGATGATGTAAATAATGTGATTACATGGACTTGCTCCCTTTTTAAGGAGAGCAAAAGCACAATACCACTCTACTCTGCAGTGAAACTCATTCTACTCCACTAGAAATTAAAATCTTCAAAAAATAGTTTTGGACAGTGACTGTCTTTTTAAAAGACCTTGATTAGTTTTTTTCTTCTATAGTACTTGGGAATCAATGTTATGGTGGAATTGTGGCAAATTATTAATTAAGGACTGAAGTTTTCGCATGGAAATTTGACAGTGGAAGGAGGGTTTTTCTATAATTAGCAAATTTTAGTGGAGAATCTGAAAAGAACATAGTCTGATTTCAAAGAACAGTGCACAATGCAATAAGATCTCATGAAAGTATTCCTAAAGTTCATATCACTCAAAAAAATGTTGACAAATGTAAGAACTGCCCATAGGAATGAGAACATCTCAAAGAGTCAAAAACAGAACCAAAAAGAAGAAAAAGAATAAAAAGGTTGAAAAAGAAATTAATTCATACAGATAATACAAACTTGAAGAGCAGAGAAAGAGTTAAAACTGAAAGCTTTGACAGAAGAAGGCGCTTAATCAAAAATTCAGATGCTTCAGAAGAAAAAGTTAACCTAAATCTCCCCATTTAGAACTGTTGTTTTAATCACAGTGGACGTTATTAACCTAGGCTATTAATGTAAACTTTTTATGTATATATTTTCTTTTGTATAAATAGAACTGTTTGTACTTTTGGAAAATAAAAAGGAGTTACATTTGCGAATTCACCTCTTAATAGCCTGATTACTATAAAAAAAAATATATTTTTTTAAATTCATCCATGATGATGAACAGTTTATAAAGTAAAATTTTCAATAATTTAATGTATGAACTGAGTTAAATAGGCTGCAATAATGATTAATAGAATATTTTATACGCCAAAAAATAACGAACACGCTGGGTCAGGGAAAATTTGCGGATTGGGTCAGGGAAAAGTCAGGGAAATCAATTCAAAAATTTCAGTGTGAACATCATTTTTGTAAAAATATATCTCTTTATATAAAGGTGTTATTTGTACTTTTACAAACATCCTTTTGTTAAAATTTGTTTATTATTATATATATATTATTATTATTATTATTATTAATTATTATTATTATTATTATTATTATTATTATTATTATTATTATTATTATTGATAAACTGGAGAGTGATTTTGGCTGGAGGCCAGAGAGTCAAAATTTAATGAGTGTGTATTAAGAGAAAGTTTGGTCATTTAAAAAGGATAGATGATAGTCGATTGGTTAATCAGTTTTATATTGGTTATTGCTTGGAAGCGGCAAGCTGGGAGCTTAAGAAAAAGTGGAATTGAGTCAGTAAAATAGTGGGTCCCCCCCCCCCCCCCCCAGAAAATGAAAGGAATATTATTTAACACAAATGAGCAGATGGTGTATCAAATGGAGTAAATAGCTCTGTTTTGTGAGGTGAACATGTTATGAAGGCCTGCCCAGGATTGAACCCCTCTCATTAACGATATACACAGTGGGGGTCTGTTTCGATGTGTGTGAAGCTCTATGGGGATTTTGACTGTGATGGGCTCGCACTTAAGGTATGGGGGAAGGCTTTCTTTTAGACTTCAGGTAACATTTTTATTCTAAATTAACTTTATTTCAATTATGGATGCATTAATGAACCCTAATGCTGGGGAAGTCATTAGATGTCCATTATTATTATTATTATTATATATTAATTATTATTATTTTCATTATTATTATTATTATTATTATTATTATTATTATTATTATTATTAGTGAAATTAATATGAAAATTTTACATTTTCTTATAAGTGTTTCAAGTTTATAATAAATTTCTATTGTAGATTCTTTACCAAGGGTGTTGTCAAGTGGAGGAGGTTCAGCTTGGCAAGGTACTATATTAATCGAGTTAAGTAGAGATGATAGGGAATTCATTGCTATTGAAGAAGAAATGCAAGCAACGATTCGGGAGCACAAAGATAATGGCACGGCCGGAGGTCACTTTAGTAAATATAATGTTCTCAAGGTGAGATTTATTTTGAGTGTCACCTATTTTAATACGTTAATGTTATCAGTTTGATATTTAGATTTTAGTTAAATATTTATTTTGAAAGTTCTAAAACCTAATTCGATAATGAGAAATTAATTTATTGAGAGGGAGAGGGAAGTTTGAAGCAGAAGAAAATGTTTTTGCTACGTTGGTAGAAATTCCTAAATATATAAATTCTGTAACTATTGATAGCATTAACTATTTTATATAATTCGGAAAGAGAAATACGTGTTAATTATTTGCACAACAGGTTCAAAAAGTACGAAATCGGCGACTGTGGGAACGGTATTCTCATCGTCGTTCTGAAGTAGGAGAAGAAAATAATGGACAGGCAAACGAAAGAATGCTGTTTCACGGATCGCCTTTTATATCAGCAATTGTGCAGAAAGGATTTGACGAAAGGCATGCTTACATCGGGGGAATGTTTGGAGCTGGTAATATTTATTATTAAAATTTACATAATTTGATCATATTTGGTATTAATTATATGGAATAGATTTATGAATGTCTTACATTTGATAAATAACAATTTATATGAAAACTTGAAATACTTTTGTAGGTACCATTATTGAATCTTTTATCTTAAGAGTTTTTGGTTACTGCTCATTTTAAATTTAAAATTGTTTAGTTACTGTATAATCGTATACTACTTGCTTAAAAGTTTAAGATCTTGACCATACTATATTATCACGATCAAAAGATAATACTCAACAATTGCATATAGTTATATGAAAAGCTTGAGAGAGGAAATCGTCCTTCTTTTGAAGAATATTCTAATTTTCATAATGTTTCACAGGTATTTATTTTGCGGAACATTCTTCTAAAAGCAATCAGTATGTGTATGGCATTTGTGGTGGAACGGGATGCCCCTTGCACAAAGACAGATCATGCTACTCCTGTTATAGGTGAGTTCATTGTCTTAGATTTGTATTCTTGGTAAATTTCTGCTTCCTTCAAAGGATTTTGTTGTTTTAATAAATATATTTTCAATTTTCAGACAGCTACTACTTTGTAGAGTAACCTTAGGAAAATCTTTTCTTCAATTTTCCGCAATGAAAATGGCCCACGCACCACCGGGTCATCATTCGGTGGTTGGAAGGCCATCATCGGGAGGACTTTGTTATCCGGAGTATGTAGTTTATAGAGGAGAACAAGTAAGTGTCAACTAACATGAAACCATGTAAAATTTTTGAGTAATTGATTGACGGATCATTTAAGAATTTTCTTTTAAGTTTACTTGCCTTGTTCATTATCAATAAAGGTACTTAATTCGGTAATGCGTATTATCTTTAGGTTTTTCTTACCCACTGATGTGAAGGTTGGATTGTTGTTATATGTTTGAAGTTTTAGATAGTAGCTATTTGAGATTGTTACTTCATGATATAGCTGTAGGTTTTACAGTGGATATTCTATATACTTTTATGTTATTGAACGCCAATTTTAAATCTTAACGAATAAAATTAGAAAATAAGTTCAATTTATAAACAGTTCCCTCGTATTAGTTTAATGATTAATATTTAATGTTGCATTGAAAGTAAAATGGAGGACCATTTATGTTTACAAAACCAATTAATATTTTTGTTGATAGTTGAAGAAATAAATAATTTTCTCTTTAAATACTTCTCTTTTTATCAGGCCTACCCAGAATACCTTATCACTTACCAGATAGTTCGACCTAATGACTCGCCTACAAAGGATGAAACGTTGAGAGTTGAAGATTACTTTTATTAATACTTTTAATAACTTCATCATTAATTCAAAATAATAATAATAATAATAACTAGATAATAATAATATGAATAATAATATATTAATATAATAGATGATATAAAATATATATAAAGATAATAATAGGCATTTAATCTTTACTTCAGAAATGACGAGGTTTTGCTTCCTAATGGAAATTACCATAACTTGTGTATCTAAATGCTTGCAGCCCAGTCAGTAAACTTTATGGGACCATTACTTAAACAGAAAACTCAGCTACACGAACATACATACATACATGAATATATACATACATACATACATACATACACTTACACACAAAATAAGTCTGGGAAAGTTATTTAAGCCTGTAGTAAGTTTTTGGTGTAGAAGGCAATAGTATGGAGTCGGAAATTTATCTCCTTCTTCGGCTGAAACCAAAATTTAGGCAAGGTTCAATAATAAAAAATAGACATACATTTTGAGATTTGTTAAACCGTTTAGAACTACTATTTAATTATTTATTTTTATTTCTAATGACAAAATTTAAAAGTAAATTGATATTAGACTATCAGTTACAATTTGATATAATAATTTTCATACTTTAAAAATCTTAAAATTTATATTGAGTTTATATACGATCTCCCAAAAGTCACCACTCACGGGCACAGTCATATTCTAGGAGAGTGCAAAGGTTAAAAAAATAAAATAAAAAAAAAAAAAACTTAAACATTCCAACCTAAGCATCACAAAGTGATGATACCCGATGAAATGGGACAATTTTTGTGATTGTGTAAGCTTAATTAATCAGAAAATTTCGAACTTTGAAACCAGTGATCAGTGACACATTATGTCAAAAGCCTTAAGTGCTTAGACATATCCAAAACTTAAATAAGACACGCTACATTCCCAAAGTGTAGATAAACAAAGATCTGTAAGATAGGAAATAACGAAAGTTGGTCTTGTAAGACAAACGTCATACTGATGATATAAAGGAAGGAAATGAAATTTGAGATGATCATCAAATGTCAGAATGAAGAAGAGAATAAAAGATTTTGGTGAAAATACAAGGATAGTTGCCTGATATTTGTTAGGATAAGATCGGCTACTCTTTCTCGGAACCTGGTGGGTATACCTCCTGCGCGCCACGCTTTCGTCATTGATGAATTTTTAAGTTTTTGGGTATAGAGGCTCATTGATAGATAACATAATGTTTGCAAACTAAAAAGAAAAACATTTACAAAAAGCTGTTTGAGATATATTGCATACAAAAAAAAAACTCAATTAAGAAGATCACAAGTTTAAGTACACACACTCAACACACACACCTTCTACACAGATGTACGATAACAGGCGTAGCATTTTATTAAAGTTACCGGGGGCCATTCTTGATAATTCTCTTAGAAATTTTCCAAATACTTTCGGCTATGCTAAACTCTCTGTATTATCTAATTGGTATTACTTATTATTATTAATATTCATTATTATTATTTTTATTATTTTTATTATTTTTATATTATTATTATTATTAATTATTATTATTATTATTACATTATTATTATTATTATTATTGTTATTATTTATTATTATTATTATTATGTATTATTCATTATTTCTTAAGCTTATTAAATTGTTAAAAAGTGAACTTATTACTATTGTATTTTATTCATTATTTTATTAATAAATTATCGTTTAAAATATTATTATTATCTATTATTATTCATTATTATTAATTATTTATTATTAATTATTATTATTATTATTATTTGAAATGTAGTCTCTGATTTTGATCTTTTGAAAAATACCTGTCCTATTAATGTGTTGGTATCACTATTCTACGTGATCCTAATTATTATTATTATTATTATTGAAGGTTGGGGTTATTATTATATGTTTAAAAGAGTTAATTTTACCTTTTTTCCTGCTGAATTTAATAATTCTCACTTTTAAGTTAGTGCCCGGGTTCGGGTTTGAAAATTAAGAAAAACTACAGGAAAAAAGCTAATTTTTTATTCAATAAGTTTTTTTACCGTTGTCTTTTTTTTCTGTAAAATGTTTATTTTTATAATTTTTTAACATTATGAATGGTTATGGATTAGTCCGTACTAATGCCACAAATTTTAAATTGAACATAAAAAGTTTTTTTTATATAATTATTAACATATATATAATTACGAACATGACTGGATTTTTAACTATTAGACTTTCTGATTTATACGCGTTCTTTTCCCTTATTTAGTCTTGATGTGCATTGTTGGATATTTGGATGTATGGTAGTTTAATTTACATTTAATATGGAACTAGTGCAAGAATTTATTTGTGTTTTGTAATACTTAATGATTGAAGGAATTGGCTCAAATTATTTATTTTTTTTTTGTTTTTCCTAAACTTTTGGTTTCGGAATTTTGTTAGTTTATTATAATTATTATTAATTATTATTATTATTATTATTATTATTATTATTATTATTATTATTATTATTATTATTATTATTATTATTATTATTATTATTATTATTATTATTATTATTATTATTATTAATGAGTTTGGGAAACTAACATGTGACACAATATACCTCTAACAGGTTGATTGAATGGATAACTGTTTTTATATAGAGTCGTTTGATTAGCCAGTCATAAAAGCTTGGGTTAAATTGACCTACCTTTTTCTCCAGCGGGTGTCCTTAAAGTAAAAAAAGAGAAGTGAATATTTTCCTTTGCAGCTTATGCAATTTCTTCAACGTATGAATGTACAAACTCTATACATCTTAGTAACTATGGTCAACTAAACTGAGATTACTTTTTTTTTAAAAATTTTTTTTGCTAAGCTAACTTCTTAATATAAATATGATGAGAGTAATTGTACAAGGATGTGAATTCCGAAATATTGGAGGCTTAGTGAGAATTAAAGGAAGTTATTGAAAGAAGCTCTTGAGGGAAATAAAGAAGCAATTCAAGTTCTGGAAGAGGACCGGTTAAACTGCTGAGCAAATTAATACTTGGGTAAATTGGTGGTAGTAGTAGTTAGAGTGTCTCTCTACTGACAATAGAAATTGAACTACAATACATTTTCAAAAAAGTTTGGTAAATGTAGGAAAGCCAGTCTCCACAGATATTATGAGTTTTAAGAAAAGTAGTTAAGAGATTGTAGATCGTTGATATTTAAAAATCTAAATAAAATGAGTTGCAGAGCTTTGGTAAGTATAGAGAAAGAGGATGGAACAAGAAATGAAGTGTAGCTTTGAGGCGTAGTGTGAAATATTTTATCAGACTTGAAAAGGAACGTTGAGAACGTTCAAGAAATGGTATAATTATAAGGTAGAAGTAGAAGTGGAGTAATCAAGGTGAGCTTTTGTAATTAGTATAAAAATAACAAAGAGTGGTTGGGAAGTAAGTGGAGTAAGAGGAGGGAGACGATAGAGGAAGGTATGTTAGATTTAAAGCGCTGTTAGAGAGAGGATAAAGTAACGAAATAGGAAAATTAAGATCGATGATGATTGACTTATAGGCTTTGAAAGAATGCACGCGTGGTACACTAGGGGAGGTCAAAGATGGAGACGAGGCGATATTTACACGGTTATTAAGAGATGTTTATCAGGAGTATGACTGCAGTGAACATTTGGCATAGAGTACTTGAGAGTAGAAGAAATTTTTAACATTGTAAATGGGAAGCATATTAAAAAAATTAATTGCAAGCGATTTCAGAATATTGAATTATTTCTTTAATGGCGTTTTAATGATCAAGAAGTTGTACGAGATGTGTAATTGATGATTCGCTATATATTTTAAGAGGTGACAGAGGCATGTAGAACAAGATTTTAAATATCGAACAAATTTTACCCGTGAAAGTATTGCAAAATAAATGAGAGTATAAATAAGAATGAAACTTAGATTCGTTCTTTTTCCTCTTATTAAAATTTGTATCTTTGAGTGAGAGATTGTAGTTTTAAATATATAATTAGTAAAGCAGATGGATTTAGGTTTTTTTTAAAGAAAGCAATGAATAGTAGAATCTGTGTAGGTAATATTTTTTTTCTTTCTATTCTATTGATTCTCTAAATTTTATAATCGGGTGTTTAGTAAATTTAGAATGTTTTTAAATAGGTGGATGTGAAAATTGGATGTGTTAGAAGGAGTGCCTTAATTAAAGGTTTGTAAACAAATGGAGTGACATGAGGAAAGTTTGTTTTAGATAAGACGAAAAATATACATGGAGAAAACTTTCGCTTTTTCGTCTTGGATTGAACTTCTAATGTTTGTGAATATATGTCATCTAATCTGTTTTAATGGGCACAATAACTCGTGATATTACACTGCGTAAATAAAAAGTATTGTAATTGGTTCCTATAGAGTAACTCGATTTATATGTTTTAGTTACTAGTATGTATTATGTTACTAAAGGTTTTATTACACTCGTTCCAAATATCTGATGTTATAAAAATTATGTAATGATTAAACACATCATTGGGGCCAAACTATTGAGTTACATTACAAATAAACATCGATGTCTTTATTTTAAAAACATTTAGGAAAACAAGCTGCGTAATATGGATGAAGAAGTGGACAATAAAGGTAAATTTGACAGTAGTAGTAGAGCTTAAACTGACCTTATATGTACGATAATTATTGTCAGATTAAGGTAATTTGATTCATAACTGGTCACTGAAAATTTTTAACCAATTAAACGTTAACTTTGCAGAAAGTTTAAAGACAAAAATATTTAACCTCTCTTTTGATTTTTCATTATAATCAAAAGATAAAAGAAAAAGAATCATTATTCTTTGTTTATTTCCAAAGTCAAAGAAATGATGTGTTTTGTCATCTTCGGGTAGTGAATAAGTTCAACATGTTCAGTCCAAAAATGAGAAAGCCTTGTTTTAACATGTTTAAAAAAACAAAACAAAAGAGTTCGACGGAAAATCTAAAATCCAAATTTAAAGCAGGTGTTAAAAATACCAATAACAATATTGAACTGAATTGTGTGTTCCTGTGAAAGACCTTTGAAGAGTCTCACTTGTTACTCACAATGGGTCACAGAACAAAAATACCGTAAATTTATTCTTTTATTAGAAAAGAACGAAAAGAATAAAATTAAAAATTAGAAAACTAATTTCCAGAGTAAAAAAATTGTTTTAAAAATAAAGAATTTACTGCATAAAGGAATATTAATACCGTAACAAAAAATAACTTTAAGAAAGTTAAAAATATTTTAAAAATTGTTTTCTGCAGGAAAGATGAAAACATTTCAATTCGTAAGATAATAAGAAGTTTTCAAGAAAGTAAAAGATAGGAAGAAGATAAGATAGCAAGAAAATAATAAGATAATATAATAAGATAAAATAAAAAGATAGTAATTTGATAAGAAAGTAATAAGATTGAAAGAAGATAAAAAGATAACTATCCAGTAAATTTAATAAGAAGAGAATAAGATGGAAAGAAAATGAATACAAATTTGGGGAAGAATACAAAAAACAAGAAGATAATACAATAATAGTATTACCGGTAAGCGGATGTGGAAAAAAAGTGCAGAAGTGAAAAGATGACATATTAAAGAATTTGAGAATAGGACCCTCAAAATGGGGCAAAAATTAATATAAGACCCTCAGGGAAATATTTATTTTGGTCGTTCAGAACAAAATTAATTTTAGAAAGGTTAAAAATTTACAGCAAATAATGTTAAATGTTAAATTTTAAACTTCACAAATTAAAAAAAATGAAAAATAAAAAATAAAAAAAATAAAAAAAAAAAAAAATACATGGAAAGTGGATTTTTCTATTTGCTTAATTTTTCTTTCTTTTTTATCATACACACATATATAAATATAACATAAACACAGACTCACGAGAAAACCTGTCTGCTACCTTCATTGATGTGCATAATAATTAATAATAATAAATAGATTAATAATAGTTGATAAATAATAATTAATAAATAATAAGATATAATACATAATAATAATAATAATGAATACTCAAGTATAGAATATATAATAATATATAATATATATTAATTAATAATGAAATATGTGAATAATAATAATAATAAATAATACATAAATAATAATCATAATAATAATTAATAATAAATGAATATAAAATAATAATTTCATATAATATAATAATAATAATAATAATAATAATAATAATAATAATAATAATAATAATTAATAATAATAATAATAATAAATATTAAATATAAAATAAATAATAATATAATTAAATAATAATAACAATAAAGAATTATAATAAATTAAATAAAAATATTAATGATTATTAATAATAATCAATAATAACTAATTAATAAATAATAATATATATAAATTAATAATAATAATATAATAATAATAATAATATAGATCATTAATAATAATAAAATAATAATATAATAATAATAATAATAATATATAATAATATAATAATAATAATAATATAATAATAATCAAATAAATGAATAAATCAGTAATAAATTAATATATTAATAATATAATAATACATGAAATATAATGAATAAATAATATTATTAATAATATTAATAATAATAATTTTGATGTTTTTTCTCTTATGTTTACTTTTGTGACACTTTGAGTATGGGGATAATGAGGACATTTCACCGTTCTTCATTTCTTTAAATTTTGTGAAATTCCATTCACCTTTATAAAGACTCTTCTAGAATCATTGGAAAATACAAGTTCAGCATCTCTAAACTCATGCAGAATTAATAATAATCTTTATTTTAATGCAGTGTAACACTTTCATGCTTTGTTGTACTTTTCATTTACTTCTTCACTTTTGCGCTCTTTTTTTTATATCTATATACTAACAATGGCATATCTTATTTTCCCATTGTACACATCGCCGAGGGAATAAAATGTACAAGCACTATTTTAGAATATCGTACGGAAGTTTTGGAAACTCTCTTTCAAGTCCCTATCGAAAACGAGAAGTTTGGGAAACAATGTGAAAGATAAAAGTTTTAATTATTAGCATAAAAAAAAACTTTTTAATTTAATTAGCATAAATTAAAAAACATCTTCGGAATTAAAAAAGGAACTTTTAGATGTCTTGTGACTTCTCTTAGGGCAACGAAATGTGTAAGAAAAATAGCAAGTTATTACGTATGAAGAGGATTACATTATATTTTTCTAAGTAAAAATGAATTGATAAAACAGAAACTACGAGTAGTTGTTAACGTAAAGGTCTGTGTGAATAATCTTACACAAAAAGGTGCTAGCTAGACTCGAGGAAACATGACGATGGGTAATAAACGTTTCGAATATGCAGTACTCATCGTCTCTCTCTCTCTCCTGCTCTCTCTTGGCGGAATCTCTCTCTCTCATCTCTCTCTCTCTCATCGAAGTCTCTCTCTGTCTCTTTTCTCTGACATTCTCGTCTTCTACGAATACTTTTTTTGCACTCTCTCATATATCTCATCTCTCTCTCTCTCGTCCTCATCTGCCTACCAATCATATCTCGCTAAACACACAACCACATAGCGACAATAAGCACACACTACACTCTACTCACGACACACATCCCACACACACACGACACACACGTACACACACACACACACACAACAACCACACAAATAACACAACACATATATGCATAATATATATACTGATATAGGTATCATATAGGTATATATAATATATACTATTAATCTCAGTAGATACTATTTATTAGTCATAGTTGTATACATAAATATAATTATATATTAGCTAATTATTTGGTATAAGTATTAATACAATATACAATAATATATATAATATATAAATTAATTAGATTATACAGTAGTTATACCTCACTTATTTATAAAGTATAATGATAATCTCTAATTAAATAAGATCAGCTTAATTTAACAACATTAACTAGGATAAGTAAATGATATGATAGATACCTATAGTAATATATATATAAGATTATCACACGTTATATATAAGTATATATATTATACTATATGAGATTATATATACTATAGCTATATATATATAGTATATATTAATTTATATATACGATATTATATATATTATACTATATATACTATAATTAAAATTATTATATAATATATCATATTAATATATAGTATATATATATATATAATATAGTATATATATATATGATATATAGTTATATTAATATTATAATATATATATATATATTTAATATAATATATATATATATATATACTATATATATAGTATATTATATATATATTAATTAATTAGTAATTATATATATATAGTTAATATTTATTATAATAATTATAATATTATATATATATATGGTTAAGTATATAATTATATATATATAGTTATATATTATATTAATAGTATATATATATTAATATAGTATATATTAATATATAAAATATACTTAATTATATAATATGTATATATATATATATATATAACTATTATATAATAAATTATATATATAGTTTATATATACTTAGTATATTGTAATTTAAAATCTACTTTTTATTTATGGGGTGTGGTACGCGCCTAAAGAAAAATTTTAAAAGAAAAAAAATAAGACTTTCGATATATTTTTATCCTGAAAGAGTAAATATGAAAGTATTGCACTTAACGCTTTCACCTTTGAGAATTTACTTTTATATAAAATATATATATTAATGATATTATATTAGTATATATTATATATATATATATATAGTATATAGTATATATTTATATAAATATGTTATATATACTATTATATATATTATATTGAATAATATATATATTATATATATATGATATATATATAATATTAATAATAATATTATAGGTAATTATATTAATATATTTATAGTAATATATATAGTATATATATTATATAGTATATTATATATTATAATATATATATTATAATTAATATATATTATAATATTAAATATATATAATATTATAATAATATATATATAAATTTTGATATGAGTTATATTATTATTAATATTAATAATGTAAAGTGTTGTAGTGTGTGTGTGTGTGGTGTGTGTGTAGAATTTATATAATATTTTTTATATATATTTTTAAAATGTTTTACTAGATCGTTAAGGAATAAGATTTATATTATTTTTTTAGACGTAAATGGATGCATAACACATGAACATTTATCTGCTGAGAGTTCCACCGATGGTACTCCCCGACCAGTGAATGTTAGAAAACTAACAAAATATTGTTTCAACGTCATAAGAATTTATAAACATAAAAAAAATATAAATATAAAAAAAAATGAGAAGCATCTTAGACCGAAAGAATGTTTTTATATATGAATCACTCACTGTATTCCTGCTTTGGGTAAAGCACTTTCAATTTTTTTTACGTTTTCCTCAAATCTTCTGGGGTTTGTGTAGTTAATTTTCCTGACTCTTTTAACCCATTTCTTATAAAGTTTCATGAAAATTGGCTGGGGTCGCCATTATTGGTAATTACGTCTAGACAAATGCTATAAATATGAAACTTGGAGACTTATTCTATCATGTTTGGCAACTTTAAAATAAATTATATTTCTGAACGATCTAAAAAAAGAAAAAAATCTATATAATTAAATAATATTTAAAAACTACCAATATATATATTATAATAATATAGTATATAATATATATTATATATATATTAATTATATATATTATATATATAATATATATATTTTATATAGTATATATATATATATTAATATATATATATATTTATTAATATATATATTAGATAATCTCATATATTATTTGGGGCAAATACCTACACAATATTCTATTGATTCAATATATATCATTAGTAGAGAGTGGACCTTATTGTAATGAAATATTTGAAGGATAATCAATTTTAAGAAGATACAATAGTAGTTTGAATGACTAAGAGAAATTATATTATAATTTATTACAAGGTATTTAAATATATGATATACCGTATATATATTGGGGGCGCTAGCTTGAGTACTCAGCAATTAATGGGGATTCGAAATCACCGAGAGCTTTAATAAGGGCTATGCTTGAAAACTCATATTCTTTTTGGGGAAAGTAGGAGTGGCTTAAGTGGATAAGACTTCTCGGTTGCTGTCACATCAGCGACGTGGAGGTCCTCACAGCGTTCGTATCCTGCTGAGGGTGAGTAAATCTCCTGTGACTCATTTAATATATATTTAAATTTTACCTTATAATATATATATATATATAATTAATATATTAGTATATATATATATATATATATATATATATATATATATATTATGATCCATATATATATATATATAGATATAATTATATTAGAATATATATATATATATGATTTTATATATATATATATATATTTAATTATATATATATATATATATTATATTTATATAATATATATTAATATATTGAAAACGTAATTAGGCTTTAATATATAGTAATGGAATACAACACCAAATAATGTTTAAAAACCACATCAGCAAATATTAAAATATCCGCATTATATATATATATTATATAATATTATTGATATATATTATAATATATATATATAACTATATATATATATATATAATATATATGATATAATATATTTATTTATATATATATATATATATATATATATATTATATAATATTATAAATATATAAATTGCTACGGATAAAGTAAGTTCTTCATTTTATATATGATATATATATATTATAATAACATATATAGTGAGTATATATATATATATATTATATATCCTTAATATTATATATATATATAGTATATATATATAATATTCTATTGCCTTCCATATAAAAACATCCTAGTGCCAAACAACTGAGTATATATAATATATATTATAATATATATTAAGATATATATATATAGTATATATATATATATATATATATATTATATAATATATAATTATATATATATATATATATATATATAGTATATATATATATTATATATATATATATATATATATATATATATATATATTAATATGAAGAACTACTTTATCGTAGCAAATTAATATTTATAAAGAGAATATTGCCCTTGTATTTATAGAATATGTTTTTAATGAAATTCTTTAAATTTTTACACCTCCGCGTTATAATTACAATTGCACTCTATCAATCTTATATGGAGCATACTTAGCGGCGAGCTTTTCATTCCACTCGATAATAGCGAGATATCGTCAATAGGTCACCAAAGGAGGGTTTCTTGTTTTGAATTTTGATCGCTTTTTCCGTATTGTTTGAGTTACGTAAGTGACTCTCTTGATATTTGTGTTGTTGAAATATACTTGTTCGGTTTTATTTAAGAAAATTCGTTGTATATATATAGTGCTAACTTATTTTCCACGGATTGTTTGTCTAGTATTGTTGAGATGCAAAATATGAATTTACGAGTATTCTTGCGATGGTTGGGTGTGGTGATGTTTCTGATGGGTTGCATGGTATTTAAATATTGTTATTGATATGATGAAAAAATGCTCTTCTATGGTGTGTCTAGTACTGTTAATTATATATAACTATCCGTTGTGTAGATCGTCGAATGCTGATATTTTTCTGTCGTGTGAAGTCTGAAGTTTCTCCTATATAAGTGCTATTGCATATTTTGCAGGGGATGTGGTAAACACATTTGTGTGACGGATTTGCATTGTATTTAGGCGGTTTGAGTGTGTATTTGAGAATGACATTGTTGGATGGGATTAGAGTGATATTTTTTTTGGATGTAAGGCTTTATTCCACATAGGGGTATGTTGGGAACAGGTAGGAAGGAGGAGGGTGTCTTTCTTGGGGGGTTTGTGCTGTAAAACCTTTTTTTTGGCTTTTGTGAGTGCTTTCGTTATGAAATAATTTGGATATAGGAGGGATGTGAAAGTTCTGTGTATATGCTGTGTTTCTTTTTCCATAAATAATATATCCACCTCCCACTTGAAAAATTCTGAAGATTTCATTTCTCGCACCAATCACCTAAACCCCAATACCCATAAATTCCTCAGCTTTGATGCAATCTCCCTCTTTACGTCAGTCCCCGTCCCACACACCTTATCCCTGCTAGAAAGATTCATCACGGAAAACCGCATTACTCTCACCTTTCCCTATCATCTCTTAAAAGAACTCATTAACCTTTCACTGCAGCACAACTTTTTCCATTTTAACGGTCACTTCCACAAACAAACATCCGGTCTCAGCATGGGCTCATCCCTCTCCCCAATCCACATTCTTCTTACACCTGAGTAGGCT